>ALYI01003552.1:0-16955 GCA_001969225.1 Ceriporiopsis andreanae CBS 279.92
AGAATCTATGTGGTCTCGCTGGTATCATTCGCGTTGCAGGGCGCGTACTACAAACCCGCCGAGCACGACCGGGACGCGAATTCCGCAACCCCCCAATTACGATATCGAACAGAGAGGTCAAGGAGTCAACTGCCTTACAATATCCTCCGCTGTAGGGCGTATCTTTGGGTCTTGAGCCCAACATCTCTCGATCAGAGCCCACAATGACTCCGTTATGTGGTCGCCCCGCCTCAAAGGTCGATCACCACTTGTGACCCAGGTCAGGACAGAAACTTCGTGGTGCCTCGACGGTCCTATGCCATCCTGCTCGAAAATAGGATCGTTGCGAGAGTGCAGCTAAGGCTCATTTCAGCGCAACGACGTTGAAGCTCTTTGATATTTGAAATACCTCTACGCATGTGCACGCAAATGAATATATGTCGATTGCAAAAGGCAAGGTGATTTGAACCCTCCCTGGTATGTCGCCCAAATACTTCGAAAGCTCTGGTGCCATCCATCTGTAGGTGCCGCTTTCAGGTATCCCTCCAGCGCTACTGGCGGTACGGGTCCTAATGAGTGTCGATAGACCAAAATCAGCCAATCGTGCGTTGTGACGATCGTCGATGAGAACATTCGCCTTTATATCATCAGTGTCAAATCGATACCATGAAATTGGCTCGACTCACGCCACGTAAATCTGCATGAACAACCTCTTCGCCATGGAGATACTCCAGCCCTCGTGCAATCTGTAGTATCTGAGTTCTCGTTGTAGTCAGTCTGTCTTGGCATGCAATCGAAGAATCGAACCCATGGGCCCGCATCTACTGTGCTGCCTTGCTGCCTGTCCAGATGAGACAGAAACCGGCGTATGCTGCCACATTCCATGTACGGCATGACTATGCAATGAGGTGCCTCACTTTCTCTGAATAAAGTGGTATTGATGCCGTAGACGATCATTACGTTGTTATGTTTCATGCGCATCCAAATGAGAGCTTCCCTGAGTAAGGCCTGCGAGTATCGGTTTAGTACAGAAACGTTGAATGACAGAGCAAGGAGTCCTCACGCCTATCAGCTCGTCTGCCGCGGACTGAGAGAGCCCGAAGAAGGATCGCAGCCGCTTCAAGGCGACCGTCTGCGACTTGTAAGTCCCCACATAGATATCGGCATTCCCTCCACCTGTTATCGCCAGGCGCCCCGGGGCCCTGGTGATGTCTTGGTCAATGTAGATAGAAAGGGGTACTTGGACCGAGCTCTGCGCGAGCTTAATTTGCAAGCGGCGCATTCGTAGTCGTTTCCGCCCCATCAGCAAGCGGTCAGCTAAATCCGTGCGGTCAAGGAAGGTCTTCCAACGGTCTGTGCCGTCCAGTAACTACAGATGCATGAGCATGCTAAGGATGCGTGATAAACGAAACCGCCACGAACCTGCGACATAAGCTCTAGCATTCGTTTCGCGCTTTCTCCTCGAAGACCCACGACGCCTTCCTCATATGAATCGTTGATCAAGGCGCAACGCAGAAGATGCAGAAATTTGTCATCCAGATTCGTGAGCTCCGCGTTCTCGACTGTCAAGGCTGCACACCAAACGGAGACATCCTTGATGGTCACCTTGACTAGAGAGCTTTGTTCGAAGTCCCAAGCCAATTCGATACCGAGGTCCGTGCCTGCAATGTCTCCGAACTGAGCAAGGAGAGCCGAGTCGTCTTGAAACACGCGGCAGACATTCTTGACCTCGTCAAGCGTGACATAGCTACACTCCGGTGACGTCAGATCTTCGCAGTTCATTCGAGATGCATAGTTAAACTGACCGTTCAAGGACACAACGACGCATGACATCCACGACGGTGTCAAATTGCGTTGAACCCGCCCTAGAAGCCCATACGAGATCAAAATACGAACGCACTTCTTCGTTCTCCCATTCGTAGATGGGTCTTTCAGATGGGGCTGTGGCGACTGATCCATCCGTTACCCCCCGCCTCTTCCGTTGTCGGAGAACCGTTTTCTTGAGTTGAGAGAGCATTACGACAGATCTGTTCTGACTTGATCACGCTGCTTGATAGCGACGCGTAGGGCTATGAGCAGTCGGTAAGGCGTACTGCTGAGCGTGGTCTTATAGTGTAGATGACGGCGTGAGACCTGGATGCGACACCGTCCGAGACTGTATGATCTGTTTATCAAATATCCGGATCATCTCTTTGAAGTTCGCTCACATCATAAAGGCCGGCAATCGTCCAGGACAGATTCGGCAGGGCTGGTCGAGAGCAGGGGAAATAGACGGGCTGTGGGAAGAGGTGGCCGACCCGGAATGCGGGATTCGGCAACAACGTGAACAGCACGAGGCATCTGTGAGGTGATCGGTTCACTGGTCGAGTCATCCTCCCCAAGTTTGGGATGGCGTACACGATGCTTATCGCAAACGCTGAAGGATGATCGGCACACAACGACTAGGACGACTTCATCAGCCCCGAGTAACATTCGATGCTTCTGCTTACCTCGGTGAGTAAACCCAAAGTCATCAGGGTGTGCAATAGGCTAACGATCACTTGCAACAAACCGATGAGGAAGACGGATATGCCCGGGTTCTAGACACCCTGCGGAGAACCTAGGAAGAGCCGTTATTCAGTGGCTTTTACTGTTGGAATGAAGATCACGAGCCTGTCAATTTATGCAAAAGGCCCTTCTGTCATACGCGGTGAGCGGTAGGGATTACGGAACGTCGATTGTATTGTGTACACGCGGCTAGATAGTGGGTCACATTTCCCTCAACATGGCGACCACCGAGTGCACATCCGGCCGCTCTGCAGGAAGCCGCGCCCAGCACTGCTGCACGACGGACCACAATTCTGTAGGCATGGACTGTCCTAACACACCGTCCACCGTAGGAGGCATGGGGCGCTTTCCTTCCAATACAGCCGCCTCAATCTTGCGGACCAATTTGCGATCAGATTCCGCTACACCGTCAAAACGTGGGATATCACCCGAATATACCTATAAAAATGTAAGATGCGTGCGACCAGACTGCGACGAGCTCACCTCAACGCAGAGGCAAGCAAACGAGTAGATGTCTGATGCGGTTGTCGGTACAGACTCCCTATACAGCTTGGCTGGATCTCGCTCCTCTGGACATGCAAGGTAGTCAGGCACGTAAAGTTCGGGGGCCATCCAACGCGTGCCACGGGTGTCCAAAACGACGTGCTGGGCGATCTCGGCTTGGGCTCGTGCGAACCCATACATTTCGAAGTCAGTGAGCATAGCTCTTCGATCTTCACCGATGAGCACATTCGTCTACAAATCTCGGTATGAGACGCCGTCAATGAAGCAGATGACACGGCACGCACACCACGTAAGGCACCATGCACGAGGTGCTGCGAATGCAGGAAGGCCAGACCGTCCGCAATCTGGCGCACCTGGAGACCAATGGTAAGTCCATGTGTATTCACGACCGCTGCACATACCCAGAGGGCACAGGGAATGTCTTGTTGTTGTTCTTTCAAGGATATCGCACATTGGCGGATGTTTCCATGTTCCATCCAAGGTGTCACAACGCACATATTGGCCTCGGTGCCTTTGAAAGCCGTTCGGTTAAGCCCTAACAGCGGCAGTATGTTGGGGTGACGGAGTTGCTTCCATGTCACGGTAATGTCATAAATTTCCTGCAAAATATGTGAGGTACAGAACAATTCGACGGATGGCAGCCGCACCTCATCAATAGCTTGGAATTCTGAGGGCCAACGGGAGTAGTAGACCCTCAATCTCTTCAGCGCCACAGACCGCCCTTGGCTGTGTCCACGATAAACGTCTCCATACCCGCCACTGAACGCGGAAGTATCTGATGGGTTCGGAACCGCATCAGCGATAACAAGACACGGCGGAGGTTCACCACAAGTCGCAGCGAGTTTGATCAGAAACATGCGCAGCCGGTTGTGCTGGTCCCCGCCATAGGAACCCAACTCATTGGATTGGTCAAGCTCGGCGAACTCTGTCCAAGATGGCTCCCTGTCTATTAGCTTCTCGAGTCTCCGTTTAAACGCAATGCAAGGGCGACGAAAAGGGAGTACGCACTGTTTGAATGACAATCATGCATCTCCTCGCATCGCCACCACGTAACGTCAATAGCGCCTCTTCGTGTTCCTTGTGTAGAAGTGCGCTTCTCAAGAGCGCAAAAATGTGTACATCAGCTGCAAAATAATCTCCTTCGACGTTGTTGACGTCAATCAAACCAAATGAGGCTCGGGTATGTACGACCTTCGTATCCGCCAGTAAGAGGATCAAACGGGTGTCGGCGAAGTCGTCAGATAGCCTGAAGGTATTGTGCGTCGGCAAGATAGACGCATAGGCCGCCAAAAGATCCGGAAAGTCGTTCAGAATGTTCCCTAGGTACTGAACGGCGTCAGGATTGAGACTACAAGACGGTATTAGATGAGTCGAGAAAAGCAGGACCGGAGAACGCACGTTCCGCTGTGTTCGCGGAGGAAAGCAGACAGCTTCCGGTATACGCCACGAGAACGACCGCACACCCTACGCGCGTTGCGCAGATACATTGACAAGGGAGTGGTCTCGGCGGTCCGTAACCGAAAGCAACATGCTGTCAGATAGGACACGAATGAGCTTCCAGGTGTGATTGTCGCTGCGCATTCGGTGGTGTTTGTCTGTTTGTTCATGCTCGTACCCGAGAGGCTATTGAGAAAAGGTGAGAGTCAAGAGTCTGGAGGGTTCATAGCGGTGCTAGTACTACTTGTGTTTGTCGGAGTCATGCCGAATCCCATCATCCTCCACGTGCACGCAGCCTTCTGCGATTATAATTCCAGGCTTGGCCACTATCCTTGTTCCGCTACCCCACATCCACACCCATTCGAGAAGAATCTAACACTGGCGCGCCCAGGACATGATAGAGAAAAGAGAGCAGGAATCAGTACTGCAGTGTCGACACAAGAGTCCGTATATTTGACGCCCTTCGTTTCTCACCTTTACCACCACGACCGCGAAAAGTACTAGACCGTCCACGACCCTCCGACGCGCCTACTGTCCGTCAACAAGCCTCTATGCAAACCTAC
The DNA here is from genome assembly GCA_001969225.1 of Ceriporiopsis andreanae CBS 279.92. Lineage (NCBI taxonomy): Eukaryota > Fungi > Basidiomycota > Agaricomycetes > Polyporales > Meruliaceae > Ceriporiopsis > Ceriporiopsis andreanae. The sequence continues at coordinate 5,031 of ALYI01003552.1, forward strand.
AGAACAAGATGGACCTATGCTGTCTCGCTGGCCTCCTTGTAACCCGTCGCAGGGCGCGCACAAATCCGAGCAAGACCGGGACGCGCTGTTGGCTCTCCTCCTTGGGCTGCGAAGTTCGCGACTCCCCCATCTTAGGCCCGGTGACTTGGCAGCAAAGTATGCAATGCACGAGCTGCAAGATTTTGTGGTGGCCCACTGTAACAGCATTTGACACGAGCGTGTCGATGGACGATATTGCGAGTTGTGTGTCCTTTCCTACCTCTTTGGCGTACGATTAGTGGCTGAACTTCGTATTCTAGATTGAAAATTCCGACAGCGGGAAGTTAATACGACTCAACAAACGCGATACGGCGCGTAAAGCCACTCGTTTACTACCGTCCGGAGATTGAGGAAGATGTATATAGAGAATATTTCATTGAGCATCCCTCTTATCCACCATATTGTTGTCGTCTCACCTATAAACAACGCTACATACACCGTCATGTTGCCATGATCACATTGGGCCATCGAGGTCGACGCGCGCCAGCAGCGCCGTACTCCTCCTTCCAGAACTCGTCAACGACGGCGTGAAGTTGCTTGTTTCCGCAGGTGTTGACGGTGCGTATATTGGCTCCGCGATGATTGCAGTTGATCTGACCATTCGCGACCAGATATGGCTCGCAACTACATGGTGCGATCGTATCTTGAAGATAGACCCTGCAGCTCAGAGTCACTATTCGGTAGGGAAACGAAGTGTGGCTCATGGAACTTAATTGTATCGTTCACGACGAATTCCACAACACTTCCTCGGTGCCGTGGCTGCCCTACGAAGGCGGGCGAGGTGGGCGAAGGCATACCGCCGCCAATGGCACGGTAATAAGTTCTTCTTGGGATAGCTTGCTGCCATGTATCAGACATATGGTTCCATTTGACCAACCTGAGGCGGCGCTCGTAAGTCTAGGCGCGACCTTGTCTTTGTGGCGCAACACTAATTGGGATGCAGGATTTGGTCACGAGTCAGAAGCTCCCGTTACATTCATAGAAATGAATTCCGACCGGAGGGGTTCACAGGTAAGCCAATGATGCCGTAGCTAAGACGCTTGATAACAAGGGTATTAACTTGATTCTCCTGAGATAACAGACTCGCGTATAATGATGTAAACTCGCTACTAGCAGCAAGCCAACATAGCGAACATACGACAACATATTTGTACTTTTCGCGACAGAACAAGCTCAAGGTTCAGCTCGAGAAGCATGACCAAGCACCTTCTTTAAACCGTCGCGTCGCGTCCGCTTTCCATGTAGGAGCTTGGTACCTCACATAACGGGGTAAAGGGCGACTTGACCGGGTCGAAAATGGACGTTTTGTGGTTTATGGATTTGATGGGGATGGAGAAGCAGCAGCGCGCGTCCGATGCACCCACCATCACGATCCCGCCCCCGACACGAAACGGAAGGCTTCAATTTGTGTTTATATCGCCCTCGACCGCTTTCTCAACTCATTATCAATCTTTGACCACTCCCTCCACGCAGCTCGTTGTCTGAGGATGGCTAACCTCGCTGTATGTGACTTGTCGGTTCTGCTACCGCGCGATGCTCATCATTTCTTCATTCCACCAGACTCTCGCCGATGTTGTTCACCTCAAAGAAAGACCTGTGCCCAAGTTGCCGGACCTGCGCTATGACTGGCAAGTGAGAGCCAAGACCGAGACCGACATGTCCACGAACGCGCAGCACTCCCTTCTGTGGAACGGGCTGAAACGGATCGGTAAGGACGAGCAGTCTCTTGGGACACTCGACCTCGAGAAACTCGCTGTGCGTGCTCTACTCGTTTTCTACGGAGGTGTCTCTGACGCAACGCGTCTTGAAGCCTGCAGTCTTGCAAGCTCTTAAGAGTACGGACGCCATAGATGATCGTACCAACATCTTCACTATGGCTATCGCTTTCCTCTGCAATCTGCCGCAAGGAAGCCAGATCGAGAAAGAGCTGAACGACGTCGTCATCTCCGTGCTCTACAAGTCGGTGCCGCATCCGCCTGCTACGTTCCTCGGCAGCGACAATCCGTCCCCGATGTCTCACAAGATGTCTGCCATGGACTATTGGGGCAGCGTGAACCGACCAGTGCATACCGAGAACGGGCATGCAAATGGTCATGCAAACGGGCACGCCAATGGTCACGCTAATGGCGATGCTAATGGACACGCCAACGGCGACGCGCCGCAAGCGCCGATGCCGCCGCGTCCCGAGCCTCGCTCATCATATGCATTCCGAAGCGCAGACGGGGGCGGGAACAATATACTGCTGCCAAAGCTAGGCCAGGCGGGCATGCCGTACTCACGCAGCGTGCCGAACAAGCACCCACTGGCGCCCAATATGCTCCCCGAGCCCGGGCTGGTGTTTGACGCACTACTGAAAGCTCGCGACGTACGCTCAAGCTCCTTTTAATAGCATACACTCTGCTGATTGGCGCATATATGCAACTTTAGTGGCAACCGCACCCTGCGGGGAACTCGTCACTCACATTCGCGTTCGCGTCGCTCGTCACGCACTCGCTGTTCCGCACGAGCCGGGCCGACGGGACGATCAACGACACGTCATCGTATCTGGACCTCTCCGTACTGTACGGGATCAACCAAGATCAGCAGAACCAGGTGCGCGACAAGGATAGCGGGCGCGGGTTCTTGTGGCCGGACTGCTTCGCGGAGGACCGCTTGATCCTCGTTCCCCCCGCTGCCACGGCGCTGCTAGTGATCTTCAGTAGGAACCACAACGTACGTGTCTGGCTTGCATCCTGGTGGTAGCTGTACTGATAGCGATGAAAGTACATTTGCGAACATTTGTTGAAGATAAATGAACGTCGTCGTTGGACCGATCCGCCGCCGGCTGACGCGGCAAAGCGTGCTCTCCAGGACGAGGAGATATTCCAGACTGCGAAACTGGTCAAGTAAGTCCTATCGTCTACCGAAGCAGCGCCCGATGTTCAAACATACGATTATAGTTGCGGCCACTTCATGGCAATGATCTTCGGTGACTACGTCGCAGGCTTCCTGGGTCTTGGACGCACTGGAAACAGTTGGAGCATGAATCCCTTTGACGTATGTTGATTCTCTGCACGGTGCTTACTACAGGTCTGATACCTTCCTCCAGCCAATCCTAGACATAAATGGAGTGCCCCTCACTCGCGGCGAAGGTAACCACTGTTCGGCCGAGTTCAATCTGATGTACCGCGTACGTGGTCGTGTCGGCACTTAAGACTATGTCAAGCTGACTAGTAATGTTATCTAGTGGCACCCGACGACCTCGCGTGAAGAGATTGGCTGGACGGAAAACCTCTTCAATCGCCTATTCGAAAACATGTGTTTCGATGAAATCACCCTCGTGGATTTTCGTAAGGCAGTCATGAGAGCGTGGAAGGAGATGGTTGATCCAGTCCCGCGCACGAGGGAGTTTGCTGGGTAAGCGGGAACTCTCCAACATCCCGATCCCCGGCTGATCTTTCGCTCCTCTGCAGCATCAAGCGTGGGCCGGATGGTCGGTTCTCGGACGACGACATCGCAAGAATCTTGCAAGATGCGACCGCAGAGACGGCTGGCGCGTACCGCGCGCGCGGCACACCCGAGGTTCTACGTATCGTTGAAATGATGGCTATTGAGCAGGGCCGTGTCTGGGGCTGTTGCACGATGAACGAGTTCCGGAAATTCCTCGGCTTGAAGACGTTCGACGACTTCGAGGAATGGTGCTCGGACATCGAGGTCGCGCAGGCTGCACGGGACATCTATGGACATATCGACAACCTGGAGCTGTACCCGGGGTTGCAGGGCGAGGATACCATGCCTTTGGCGCAAGGTTCGGGTATATGCTGTGGGTACACGATGACGAGGGCGATTCTGGGAGATGCGATCGCGCTTGTGAGAGGTGACAGGTACTACACCACGGAGTATACGCGTGAGTAATTGCGACCGATTTCTCTGCATCGTGCTCATTGCTAATCTGGTCTCACGTAGCGAACAACCTGACAGTCTGGGGCTTCCAAGACTGCGCCCGTGACCCAAACAACGGCGCGTTCGGCGCTGCTTTGCCCAAGCTGCTCTTCCGCCATCTTCCCCGGCATTACCCCGCCAACAGCGTGTATGCGCTCTTCCCGTTCATGACACCCAAGAGTAGCATGAATAACCTGGGGAGTCTCGGGATCGCCAAGAAGTACAACTTTGACCGGCCTAAACCGTCGCCGATCCCGAAGGTTGTTGACACGATTGCAGCTATCCGCCATGTCTTCGACGATCCTACGAAGTATTGGACGCCATACGGGCCTGATATGAGGCTCTTGACGCAGGATTACGGTTTCTTCTTGATCTTCGAGAACCGACAGCAGTGAGTGACCATGACTATCTAGGCGTGACATGGGCTTATGTAGGATACAGGCACGATGCCGACAGGGCGCTGGCGTGGCACTCGCTGTTCCCTGACGCCGGAGCCATGGATCGCTACGTGGATGCGTACAAGACGTGGACCAAGTCTTTCATCGATCAGTATTCGTACAAGGTCTCTGGTGCCGACGGCCGTCACGGCGGGACGAGACGCGTCGACATTGTGCGCAACGTGATCAATATGGCCGCCGTGCATTGGGTGGCGGAATACCTGGTGCGTCTGTCTCGCCGGTGTCACACTCGTCGGGAGGCTGATGTCCTTTGTAGTTTGGTATTGATCTCAAGACGAAGGAGAACCCGATGGGCATGTTCACCGAGCAAGAGGTGTACGACATGCTCACGCTTCTCTTCACGTGCGTCTTCATCAACGTGTTGCCCGAGCATAGCTGGGCGTTGCGCGAGGGGGCGTTGCAAGTCAGCAAGATCCTCATTCCGATGATCGAGCAGAGCTTAGAGCAGGCTGCGCCTTCTGTGAGCAACACGTTCTTTGTACTGGTTCGCATTCATTGACTGTTTGAGTACAGAACCCGATCTCTGGCCTCTGTTCCGCGGTGTCTACGATTTGGACAGGCAGGAAGCCGTACGAGGATTTCCTGAGCGCTTTGTCCGCGTCGAAGCGCCCTACTCGTGATCTCGTCGGCGAGGTCATGGGCATAGCTGTCGGGTCCTCGGTCAACTTCGCGCAAGGCATTGCCCACGTCATCGACTTCTACCTGGATGAACAACGTGCGGCGGAGCGAGCCGAAATCCAGAAGCTCATTTTGAGGAAGGACCCAGAGGCTAAGGAGCTGCTGCGCGGTTATGTTCGTGAGGCTCAACGTGAGTACCTTCGAAGCAGTATGCATACATAACCTCATCAATATCAATACGCGCACAGGCTTGAGCAACCAATATTCTGGTCTGTTCCGTGTAGCTGTGGCTCCTGATACCATTCACGTCGGCAATGATAAGCCGAACGTCAAGGTGGAGCCCGGAGACAGGATATTTGCCAGCTTCAGGAATGCACACCGTGACGTGAGTGCATCGCCACTTCTGCGTTTGTGGCGCTCTGAGCGTCGCGTCTTCCTTGACAGCCTCACGACTTCCCCGACCCGCTCAAAGTCGACCCGCGGCGCCCTGTCGAGAAATATCAGCTGCAGGGATCGGGCTTTCACGGATGTCCGGCGGTGGACTTTGTGATGCAGACCGTGCCTGAGATCATGAAAGTTATTTTCAGCCTCAAGAACCTGCGTCGCGCGCCCGACCCCGCCGGCCATATGGCGAGCTTCATGCAAGACTTCATGGGCACGGAGAACAGGATGTACCTGGACAATACTGGGAACGTGTCCCCGTGGCCTGGGTCGCTGATTGTTCTGGTGCGTCCGTCTGCTCGACGTCTATATTTGTGCTGATTGTTGTTGCTCAGTTTGACGAGTGATTGTTCGCAAGTTCGTAACTCTATCGCTATGACATTTGTTGCAAAGACAGCAATACGCCCTGATAAGTTGTACATGTTGACGGCTCCACGGACCGCCGAGTAAATTGATGCTGTATTATTGCCATATCGTCTATACCATCGATGAGCGATGGCGGCAGCGATTGTCTCCCAGAAGTATTCAACGAGGACGCTAGATTCCCCGTTCACACCGACGTGGCGAGTATACTTTCGAATGTCATTAATCACGGCGCACTAACCTGTCCGTATTTACAGATTCAAGCTTCCCTTCTATCTGTGAGAACGCATGCAGCCTGACCTGTGGCCAGCGGCACAAGCAACGAAGCTTGATTTGTGGCGCGGCAGTGAGATCCCTGACGGGCCCACTAGTAGCAGCGCTGTAGGCAAGTCAAGCGTCAGGCACGACCAGTGTCCGGGATGAGGTGGGGTCCGCAGTGCCAGCGAAGAGACAGGGTTTGAACAGTCAATATTCAATACTTACTCGCAAGCGATTTACCGGCAGAATAGCATTTCATGCCCGATTGTTGTATTGTCGCAATAACGCTTACCGAGCGTGTGGTGCCGTATGACCCGCTCGCGACCGCGCAGGTGAGTCCCATACTTGGCTGTGTTCATACTACGAAGGACTGACGTGGATGCAGCACCTGCTCACGCGACGGTTGCACGACGGGCTCTTGCCCATCCGTCACATTCTTGGCGGGGCGTCTAGAGACGGGGAGATTGTATCTCCGGAGATGTTCACAGGCCTGTAAGTTTCGATTCTTTGGATGCTTCTCTCTGCTCAAGATTACTTTCTGGACCAAGGCAACGAAACTTTTGCAACGATTATAAGATTTAACACTCTCGTTGCACACGACACGGTCTTCTAAAGGCATCACGAACACTTCATAGGAAGGTAGGTTTGCTTGGCTGCAGGGAACGTTCCCAGACCTGTCGGGTTAAACTTGCTGTGGACCCTGCAATATTAATGTTCAATTGCCGCCATCGCCTGGAAGCATCAACTTGATCGCTAGAGCGGGCGCCTTATCACTTCTCCAACCTACGCACAACTTCCATGCAGGGGTCAACACGTCGGCACTCATATGATTGTTGGTATGAGCGGCGGTCTGTTCTGCGTTGCGCATCACCGCCATGCCGTCTGCATGGAAGATGGAGATAATATCCGACACGCAAAGGCTGATCCTCCTCGTCCTATATAAGCTGTGCATCTCCGAGAATGCGCTGAATCTTATCCTCAGACTCTCATCTTTCTCAGGTGTTGTCGAGCTGGGATGTCTGGAATTGTAGTACGTTACTGATTTTCTCTAGCGAAATAACACGCTGATCAGCTCTCTCAGGCTCTCGCCGACGTTGTTCATCTCAAAGACCGGCCTCTTCCCAAGGCACCAGATCTTCGCTACGACTGGCAAGTCAAGGCTAAGACGGAGCCCAACACATCTGCGAAAGCGTCACACTCTTCTCTCTGGAACACTTTGCAGAGGGTAGATGCGGACGCCAAGGTATTGAAGGTGATCAAGCCGGAGAAATTCTTGGTGCGCACTCCGCCTCCAACAGGATCCATTGGAGATGACTTACGAGCCTTGTGTCCCAGCCTGCAGTCCTGAAGGCCGTTGAGAACGACGAGGCCATCGACGACCGCACCGGCATCTTCGGCACGGCGTTTGCAGTTCTTTGCAACCTGCCGCAAGACAGCGCCGCTGAGAAGCAACTCAACGATTCCGTCATATCATTGCTCTACAATACCGTGCCGCACCCTCCTGCTACGTTTGTTGGCACTAGTCCCGCTCCGCTGTCCGCGGCTTCTTCAGGCCCATACCCTGGCAATGGAACTGTGCAGGTTGAGAACGAGTACGGCAAGCCAGCGCAAAGTCCGACCTCCCCGTCATCCCGCTCGCCCTATGCCATCCGTAGCGCGGACGGTAGCGGCAACAATATTCTGTTGCCGAACCTGGGGAAGGCAGGCACGCCGTACGCGCGCAGTGTCCAGAACAAACACCCGTTCGCGCCAAACACGCTTCCTGACCCGGGCCTTGTGTTTGATGCGCTACTGAAAGCACGCGATGTACGTCACAACCCATTGCTAGTCTGTCTGCATTGCTGAGTCTATCGCTTTCAGTGGAAGCCTCACCCTGCTGGAAATTCCTCTCTGACGTTCTCCTTCGCCTCCCTCGTCACGCACACGCTTTTCAGCACTAACCGTATGGATCAAACGATCAACGACACTTCGTCGTATCTCGACCTCTCCATTTTGTATGGGATCAACCAGGCCCAACAAGATTTGGTACGCGACAAAGACAGTGGGCGGGGATACTTGTGGCCGGACAGCTTTGCCGAAGACCGCTTGGTCCTCGTCCCACCTGCCGCTTCAGCACTGCTGGTGATCTTCAGCAGAAACCATAATGTACGCCACACTCGATATTCGAATGATGACCCTTACTAAAGCGCATAATCTGCAGTATATTTGTGATAACTTGCTGAACATCAACGAGCGCGGCCGCTGGACCGATCCACCGCCTACCGACCCGGCGAAGCGAGCCTTTCAAGACGAAGAGATTTTCCAGACCGCGAGAAATGTGAAGTACGGTCATTTTATTCTTGTAGTGCGTGCACAGGTCGCTGAATTTGTCATTTCAGCTGTGGTCACTTCATGGCTGCAATCTTCGGCGACTACGTTGCAGGCTTTCTTGGACTAGGACGTGACGGAAATAGTTGGAGTATGAACCCGTTCGATGTATGTCCATGCCTCTATAACCTTGACCTGGCGTTGCAGGCCCTCTAACCCATTTTTCAGCCTATCGAGACTAAAACCGGACCACTTGGTCGCGGTGAGGGCAACCACTGCTCCGTCGAGTTCAACCTCTTGTATCGTGTACGTTTTACCAGATACTTCCCGAACATTATTGACGTCTCTATGTTTGCAGTGGCACGCCACATCGGGTCAGACTGACATCACATGGACGGAAGATCTCTTCACACGCCTGTTTGGGAACACCACGTTTAGCCAGCTTACACTCAAGGATTTCGGTCCCGCTGTTGCGCGTGCCTGGTCTGGTTTCGTTGATCCCGACCCTCGGACTAGAGAGTTTGCAGAGTGAGTAACTCGTCATCACTTCCTAGATCTGACTCTGATCATCTATCCTTTTATTAGCTTACATCGTGGACCAGATGGCCGGTTTTCAGACGATGACCTCGCGCGTGTCTTGCAAAGTGCTACCGAAGAGACAGCAGGCGCTTATCGTGCACGAGGCACGCCCGAGGTTTTGCGTATTGTTGAAATCATGGCTATGGAACAGGGCCGTCGCTGGGGCTGCTGCTCGATGAACGAGTTCCGCGAGTTCCTTGGTTTGAAGAAGCTCAACGATTTCGAGGATTGGTGCAAGGACAAGGATGTGGCGGAGGCAGCCCGTCAGCTCTACGGTCACATCGACAATCTGGAACTGTATCCTGGCTTGCAAGCCGAAGACTGTATGGAATTGGGTCCCGGGTCTGGAATTTGCTGTGGATACACAATCACGCGTGCCATCTTGGCGGACGCTATCGCACTTGTTCGCGGAGATCGGTTCTTCACCACTGACTACACCCGTACGTGGCCAAATCGCACTCTGCCGTATGGCATTGCTGATCGACATGCTCTGCAGCGAATAACTTGACCGCATGGGGCTTCCAAGATTGCGCTCGGGACCCGAACAACGGAGCCTTCGGCGCCGCGCTGCCCAAGCTACTCTTCCGCCACTTGCCACGCCACTACCCCGCCAACAGCGTATATGCTCTATTCCCTTTCAGTACTCCGGAGACAACGAAGTTCAATCTGACGAAGCTTGGTATTGCCGACAAGTACGATTTCAATCACCCAAAGGCTGCTCCCATCCCGAAGGTCATCGACACCATTGCTGCCATCCGCACCGTTTTCAAGGATCCGACCAATTTCAAGAGCACAAACCTGTCTGATTTCCGCCTAGTGACAAATGGTTACGGATTCTTCTTCAGCTTCGACGACAAGACTCCGTACGTCACTTCGTCGAATATATCAAAGCGCTACGTAAGCTGAACCATGACACCGTAGACACGACACCGACAAGGCGTTGGCCTGGCATGCATTATTCCCAGACAACCAAACCGCTGCCCGCTACGTGGAGCAATTCAAAACCTCGACGAGGTCCTTGATCAAGAAATACTCATACAAGATAGATGGTATTCCGGGCACTCATGTCGACATTGTTCGTAACGTGATCAACCTCGTTTTCGTACATTGGGTAGCCGACAACCTGGTATGTCATTGTACTCAGATATGTAGACGCTGAGCTGATCTTCCTCATTCATCTTCAGTTTGGTGTTGACTTGAAGACCGAAGAAAATCCGAGGGGCATGTTTACTGAACAAGAGGTCTATGACATGCTCACGGTTCTCTTTACTTGCGTCTTCATCAACAATGAGCCCGAGCATGGATGGGCACTGCGCGCTGGCGCCACCCAGGTCTCTCAAGTCGTCAACGCGTTGATTGAGCAAAGCTTAGAGACAGCTGCACCCTCGGTAAGCCCCATCACTTGATCTCCTGGCGCATCTATTCATTCGTGTCTTCTTAGAATCTGCTCTCCGGTGTATGGTCTGCTGCATCTCATTACTGGAATGGCAAGAAACCCTACGAAGACTTCCTGAGTAGACTTGCCGCGTCTGGACGTCCCCGCCGTGAGCTTAGCGCACAAGTTCTTGGTCTCACACTAGGATCTACGATGAACAACGCGCAGAACATCGCACAGATCGTCGACTTCTACATGGACGACGCTCGCGCTGCGGAACGCGCTGAGATCCAGCGGCTCATCCACAAAACAGACAAGGCGTCTGCCGAGCTGCTGCGTGGCTATGTTCGCGAAGCCCAACGTGAGTCGAAGTTTGTTTCTCAGATTATCGGTGTCTGATCGAATATTATATTAGGACTAAACCCTGCATTCGCTGGCCTGTTCCGTGCGGTCACGAAGCCCGCCACTATTCAACAGGGTAACGGCAAGCCTTCTGTTGTGGTCGCGCCGGGAGACATACTACTCGCTAGTTTCAGGAATGCGCACCTCGACGTAAGTTTGCACGAAATTTGATAAAGCACCCTACTGACAGCGCTGTTCTAGCCTCATGACTTCCCCGATCCGTTGGAGGTCAACCCCAGGCGCCCTCTCCCCAGCTACCAACTCTTTGGATCTGGCTTCCACGCATGCCCAGGCTCCGACTTCGTCATGCAAACTGCGCCTGAGGTGCTGAAGATCATCTTTGGCCTCAAGAACCTTCGTCAAGCACCTGGTAAAGCGGGTGTCATGACAAGCTTTATGGTCGACTTCCTAGGCACGGGCAACAAGATGTACCTGGACAGCAACGGCAACGTCACGCCGTGGCCTGGATCGATGATTCTCTTGGTACGTTTCTGTGTGGCGTCCTCGATGCAAGGCTGATCACCCCCCCACAGTACGACGCGTGATAGTGGGGTGTGTTATGCATGTGCAGGTCATTGTTTGCTGCTTGTATCGCTTAAATCGCACGTTATACCATTCGTTTGTTCCAGTACGCTATACGACCCCAGCGTATGCAGATTTAGCAGTCGGTGAGACACTCTTTATTCATTGGTGACTGTAATTCGGCGCCCATCGCCTCGGAGAGTCCGCGTCTGCGGGTTCACCAAGGTTCTATATTTCCTTTAAGAGAGACATAGTCTTCGCTCGAGACAGGGCTCTTCGCGCTAAGTTCCGCCCAAGCCATTCATGTGATGTAGGGCGGGAGGATTACTCACGCAATACAACATTCGCGTCTTTCCGACGCAGCCGTGGTGGGGCGAATAGAAACGGGATAATTACGACTCCGAAGAATGTTCTCAGGCTGTACGCGATTCTACTGGGTCGAATACGATGGTCATAATTATTACTTGAACTTATTGGACTCTCAGACTCGGAGGTCAGAGGTGTTTTCCTCATCGTAAATATCCCTCGTGAACAATTTTGTAGCACACGACCCCGTCTTCAGCAGGTAGTATGCACCGGAAAGTCCTTTTTGGAGGCTTCCCCGCCTTGTCGGCGAGAGCCTCGTGCACCTCAGGCAGGAGG
>ALYI01003554.1:0-24715 GCA_001969225.1 Ceriporiopsis andreanae CBS 279.92
CCCCCCCCCAAAAAAAAACAAACTGTAGCTTCAAGAAAACAGGATCTGCTCTGTTTCAAAGACTGCAATTTCAATTGAAAGATATCAAGGCTTGCACAATGCAAATTGCTTCATGAGTATTGAGTACATATTTTCATTATTCTGTACACCACTGCTGCGAGGAGTCAGAGCTCTGGCTGCTACCGATGGTTGTGGCTTGGCTCAGCGGCAGGCGCTAGGTGCGGGTAATTGGAGTTCAGCAGACGCGCAGAAGGATGAGACGTAGGTAAGAAACTTTACCTTCATTGCCTTCTCGAGCTTGTTGCGTGCGGTTGATTCCGTTTTACTCTTCTGCGCGTGAGTCTTCTGCAACGCTTCGAGCTTCTTCTGCAGAGCTTGGTGATCTTCCTGGTGTTTCAGGAGTGTTCGCACTAACACTTTATTATCAGGCAGCGGACCCTGTCAGCGACGCCATATCGACATGAGTATCGCGCATACACGAAGGTGAAGATCACGTGCGTTCGCGGTATAGAAAGCGATGGCCTCATCAAGTTCCTCAAGTTCCTGAGATACCTTTGAGCTTAGATTGACAACTTGACGCGAGAGAGTTACCTTTACAGCGCGTTCCAGCTTGTCCCGCGCGACATACAACTCCTCGCTCCGCTTCCTGACGACCTCCTGCTGCTTCTCGACCGTGGAGAGGTGCTTGGTTGTGAGAGCAGACGTTTGAGCAGTCTTGTGGGCCTGCCGGGCCGCGATAATCCGTTCTTTGACGAAACGAATGCGGTGACGATGAATGGCAGTCGGGCGTCCCCCATAGCTGGTGTGGTTGCACGCCTGGAGGAGAGATTAGTGTAGGCCGGGGGCAAAACAGCACAGCGCGTACGTACCGTGCAACGGATGTACCAACATCCAGAGTGATTTTTGCCGTACCCAAGCTGGACGAGCAGCTGCTCCTTGTGACATTTCTCGCACTTTTCTGGGCATACTGGCTTGCGTCCAGCGCCAATGAAGCACACGGCGCGTAAAGCGTCTTCGTACTGGTCCAAGTCAGGTGGTTCTACGGCGTGCTTCTCCTCTGCATCTGAGTATGGGGCATCGGGAGCAGGGAGACCTTTAAGACGAGGATCTTTCTTTAGAATCGCCTCGCATTCCTTCGTGAGGTCGAGCATCTTTGTGATAGTGTTAGCTTGAATGATGCGCTGCGCCAGAGTGGGGGGTTTGGTCGCGTTCGTCATGATCGCTCGCGTATGTGGGAGAGAGGAATGCACGGTAGGAGACGCTGATCGATGATGGCAGAGTTTGCAGGCTCTGTAACAAAACGACGAAGACCGGTTCCGCGACGGGCGTCCATTCCATTTCACTTGCAAAATACTTGCAAAACGACGAAGACCTAGTGCGTGATGGGCGTCCCTTCCAGGTCACTTGCAGGTTTTCACCCCGGCCAAGCCTGGGGACCAGGAAGTTTGCGCGAACGTTCTGGCTGCTGGCCAGGGTGGGCCTGTGATCGCGCCACGGCGCATTGTGGCGGCACACCCATCTGTATTCGTCGAGCGGAGCATCCGTTATTCCCAGGGCACGCCGAAACGCTTGACCCTTCATCGCGCTCGCAGCCCAAGATTTATTGATGGCGGTCGTTGCCCGTCGGGAATGTGTACGGTAGATGTTCAACATAGCCACTGGAACACGACAGGGTAACTTTGACTCAAACGCCCTCCCGTTCCTTCTTCACCTCCTCTGCGTCCTCCAACATCGCCGTCCTCCTCACTGTCGGCACGCTGACACGTGACGAACGGCGCGGCGCATTCGTCCGCTCTTCTGCAGACAGGTGCCATCGGTCGAAGACACACCACGTGGGCCGCTGGTTGAGCAGCGGGTCGACCATGAACTCCTGAAAATATGGGAGGCGCGACAGACCCCCTCTCTTGAGCATCACGACCCACGTGGTCGGTTTCAGTTTGATGAGGGAGTAAGGGGACAAGTGAATCCAACGATCCTGGCGCCAGTACTCGAGGTTGATCGGTGCTGGGGCACGCAGCCAACTCGCCAGGTGCTCCCAGGTGAGCTCGTCCACCGCGTGGTTGTGGACGCAGTCGATGAATTTGTCGGGCAAGCCCCCGCGCTGTGCGAAATAGTGTCAGCGTGGAATGCGATGCCATTGAAAGATCTGAGCACACCTCGTACCAGACGACCAAGAAGACGGGCCGGTACTGCAGCCCCAGCGCATCTAGTTGTGCCGCCTCGTTGGCCATCTGAGTTCGAGTTAGCATGACGATGGCCTTGTACTAGCAGGTGACGTACCAGCTCAAAGGATTTAGTCCTCGCATCGTTCCACATGTAGTCGATTCCATCCCTCACGACGTGCTCAGCTACCTTGTAACGCCCGTGGTTCAGGTCACCGTCAAGGGGAGTCTCAGACGCGACGGTCCCATCTTTGAACTGTGTCGAAGGTCAGCGCGAGCTCGCAGCTTCCGATCAATAGCACCCACCAGGTGAATCTGCATGGTCTGCAGGTGCGAAGGTAGGTGGTTGTGATGCGAGGGCAAGGCAACAGAAGTCTTGGAAATCGCGCCTGCCACACGACCCCTTCGGGTAGTTGACAAATTTGCAGCGGCGTCTGCCCTTGAAAGATCGAGAACGAGGGGTCTTGGGCTGCTGCTCCGTTCCGATGCGACATCCGGGGGTATCAAGGGGGGCACGCCGAGGAGAACACCGGCAAACCTCGCCCTTGTTTGTGATTCAGGCTGGTTGACATATGGGTGTCGGCATTCGACGCGATACAAGGAGCATATGACTCGCATCCGCCACATCTTTCACTCAGAAAATAGCTTTACATCTAGACTACGTTGCCGCACCCTGACGCCAGCTACCTCCCTACTTGCGCGAACGTTTACGGGTTTGACCTCTATCTGATATGTTAGCGCCAGCGGCATAGCAGATCACAGACGGCAAAGACGTACAGCTCCTCCGCTTCTTGCAGCTTCCTACTCGGGTGCCGAGTGCGCTTTGGTCGGCCTGAATCGACTGGCGCATCAGCAGGCGTAGAGGTAGAGGTAGACTGGGCTGGAGCCGTATGCTGCTGGTTGACGTTGTTTGGCCGGGCTGTCTTGGTGCCCTTCGCTTGTTTCTTGTCTTTAGCTTTACGGGTTTTTTTTGAGGCTTGCGTGGCGGGGAACTCGCGGAGAGCGGTGTCGACTTGGGCGAGCGGGTTGGCAGGAGTGTTGACGGTGGAATGTTCGGCGGTCGGGACTCCCGCCGAAGACGTGAGGGGAGGTTGGGCCAAGCCAGGCTGACCGGCGGGAGAGGCGGGACCATGATTGTCCATCGTGCCTGACACAGAGATGCAGCATTTAACACGATAAGAGGGCATGCACGTACCTCTGTCCGGCTGTAACGGTTCTTTCTCGACAACGCGGTCTTGCTGTGTTTTGGAATTTTCTGCAACCGAGCTATAGTAGATGCGAAGACGATTGTGTGCGAACATACCTGTAGCAGGAGCCACGCGCCCTTCTGCCGGTTCCGCAGCGTCTCCGGGATTTTCAGGAGGATGCTGTTCTATAGAAGAAGCTTTAGTGTGTGCAGCATCAGAGGTACCCGCACGTACCGGGCTCAGGCTGAGTGGGTTGCTTCTGCGACGCCACGTCGATCGTATTGCCAGGTTGGGTCGCTTGCGGCTCCCCCGAGAGTGGGCCCGTTGGCCTGGGGCACATCGCAGCAATTTGTGCCACTATGTCGGGGGGAAGGTCACGATTGGCCGCTACGAAGACATGATGAGCGACAGCCCAACGGCACGAAGGGTACAACTCACGCGAGAAGATGTTCTGCAACCACAGATAGAACAATGTCGCCATCCGCGTTTGGGACACGCTCTGCGCCCTTGCTAAATAAGCCATGAAGGTTTCGTCGGGAGGGTCTTCGCGGACGGTACAGTCCCTGGAAAGTGCGTCAAGAAAGGTTTCAGCTTGGAGAGACAGTCCACTCACCATTTCACGTCCAACTTGCCGCTCATATTCACGCCGCCGTACATGACGAACGTGAAGTAGCCAGTCTCGTGGTGAACCTGCTGGAGGACCCCTGCAAAATAGGCGGGGAGATTATGCGCTTTGCTGAGAACGACGTCAGTACACATGTATAGCTGAGCAGAATAAAATCGAACATGGCTCGCAGACGATCCTCGGCCACAGGGGCGGGCGGGGCTTGTTGACTTTCGTCCTTCGGAGGCACAGATTGGTTCAGGCGGTCAGCCTCGTCATCCCAGTGGCGTCGCTCCTCCGGAGACATAGACTGCCACATGGCGGACACTGTGTGTCGCTGCAAGGCCACGTTGGGCATCTTCTTGCCTGATGCCGTGGTGATCATCTCGACCGGTGGTGCTTCGGCCTTATGAAAGGCGCCATAGGGTGTGACGACGTTGGTCGTAGCAGGCGGAGGCGGAGGCGCAGAAGGGACACGAGGAACTTGACCGATGCGGGCGTTGCGCGTTTTGAACGGGGAGTGATCCTTCGCGACGCCGTGAAGATACTAGAAGACACCGCAGGTCAGAGTGAAAACCAAGCGTCGTGCGCAGTGTGGACTTGCCCTGGCTACTTTGTTGAAACGGTCCAGAAACGCGGAGTCAGACTCCGTTTCGAAGGGCTGCAGTGCACCGCGGGGCTCTCTCACGCAAACACGGGCGCGATAACGGTCTTCGGGCTCGTCGGGCTGCCTAGTGAGTCCGGCCTCTTGGAGGAGCTTTTCGTGTAACAGCTGGCCGATCTGACTACAGATGCCGTCCTTCAAGCGTAGGGTTCCATCGCGTTCAACGGTCTCGTGATAGAGTTTTTGAATTTCTTCGGTCTTCAGGGCCGCGGCCACAAGCGCAAGGTCGGCGGGAGACAGGGGTGGCATCGTGCAGCGTGGGGAGCGAGCGTTGGCAGAACGAAGGTCAAGCGGGGGCACTGTAAGAAACCTTCGACAGCGCGACGAAGACACCGCACAGGATATGGGCAAGAGCTCACCAAGAATCCAGAGCACTTTCTGCCATCGGCGGTCTAGCTCGCGCGGCGGCACAAGAATCTTCGTTCCCTGAAACAGTGCATTTGACGCTTGAAAAACTGCAAATTTCTTCGTCACAGGGTCGCGATGGTACATCTGATCGTAATTAATGATGCGAGAGAAATTACTTTACACGACGGTCAAGGGATATCTGTGTGGTACGGTGGCAGCACGACCGGACGCTTCGTAGAACTCTTGGACATAGAAACGAAGAAGGGCACGCTCTACAGCCTCTACGTTTGCTTCAGGCACCGTGTGCAGCGGCTCTGACTGCGTGATCACCAATGGACAGCCCGGCCATGCGGAGACGACAACGCGTAAGGCCTCCAGGGCTGTGGCTCGGTCCCGAGGGCGGACTGCCGCCAAACCCTCGTGGACACTGGGAAGCTGGTGCGGCCTAAGGTGATTCCCGTTTGTGAATATGGCGGCGACGCGTTCTTGACGCTGCGACTCGTCGAAGCTCGGGTCGCTGGAATCAGGCCGTAGTTCCGAGTCAAGCTGGAACAGCTCCGCTCTGAACCCAATTTCGAAGAGCTCCCACGCGATCTGCTGGCAGAGAACGTCGGAAGGAGGCCCATTCGACGCCGTGGTGCCGAACCACTCGACCGTTGTGGGTACGGAGACATCAGTGTCTGTACTGAGATCCATCCAAGGGAAGACGTGCTTGAACAAGGCGACGACGCTACCCATGTTCGCCCGATGACGGCCTTTGCGCTTGAGTGTGAGGTTCATCGTGCCAGTGGGCTGAGTCTTGGCTTGTGGGGGGAGCTGAGGATTATTCTTGGGGAAACGCGCGAGATAGACGCGCCACCACGTCGAAGACACAGGTGAGAAGTCCTGCACACGGTTTGCAAGGACATAAAGCCACGCTTCTCTGGCAACGAGCCAGTTGGCGATATATCCTGCCAGCCGAGACGAATTTTCGGGCAGGATCACCTGGGCAGCCTCAGGAACCCAGTAGCCCCACTTGCCACGCACAGGCCGGCGGCGATTGACGGTCGCCAATGCATCAGCCCATGCGGGAATGGCGGGCGGCATGCGAGGGTGGACAGGATCGCGAAATCGATCGCGGTCGTTCTGGGGCGGCGGCGGAAGCACTCGAGGAAAGCCAGCTGAAGCAAGAGGAAACGTTAGCCAACTTTGCTTTAGTAGGGCGAGATACGTGACGTACCAGGACTTGAAGCTGTCCGCAATCGCTTGTTACTGGAAGCGGACGCGACTTGACTGTCAGATTCCTCCTCAGACGCTTGCATGTCATATGCATCGAGGAGAGCGCGCGACTTGCGCCAAATGGCCGCAAAGTGTTTAGGCCCGGGGAGACCGCGGTAGATGGGAGACGCTCCGCTCAAGCGCTGACTGGGATCGGAGTCGCGGGTTATGGTGTTAGGCACCGGTGGGGGACGAGTGAACGGAACGGCTGGCACGGAGTACGACAGATGGTTCGTGCGGATAGCGATGAGCCACACGGGCACGCCCGCGGCCATTAACCGCTGGCAGTCCTCAACGTTTTGTGTGAACGCACCCATGATGTTCGAGATGATAGGGCGAGGGTGGTGAGGAGTTGCCAGATCGAAGAACGGCGAGACCTTCTCATGCCAAGTGAGCCATGCGTGGCACTCCAGACAAAGACGCTGGTAATGCGCGACCTGTTTAACAAGATCACGATAGGTAGCGGGCCAGGCGAGTCGGTCTTTAGCATTCGACACGAGCACTTGAAGGCG
Organism: Ceriporiopsis andreanae CBS 279.92; assembly: GCA_001969225.1. Lineage (NCBI taxonomy): Eukaryota > Fungi > Basidiomycota > Agaricomycetes > Polyporales > Meruliaceae > Ceriporiopsis > Ceriporiopsis andreanae. Next base: position 6,735 of record ALYI01003554.1, read on the forward strand.
GTGCAGGGCCACGACAAGATCGCGGTCCGACGGGGAGCTGTGGTTCTCAAAAAAAGTCTGGATTTTTGGGGCCAGGTGCTGGGACAACGCGTTGTACAATCGCTCCCGCGGAGCATCTGCCAAAACGCCGAAGGGTCCAAGATGGTCGCCGCGTAAGGGAAGATAGTCGTGCGGTGTGGGTGTATACCACAGCGGGTCGTTCGACGCGGAAGGGTCGACCGCATGCATCTCGGGAGGAGCGGGGATCGCAGCGAAATGAGGGTACTCGGGAACCCACATCTGAGGCCACACGACAGGGTCGTAGATGCCGAACCGCCCATTGTCCTGTATTTGGACGTCGAACACACCATCAGGCGGAGAGGGCACATGATGCATGTTTGGTGAGACGACGACTCGGCCGTTGACGGTCGTGACCGCTCGAACTGCAATGGGAAACGGCCATTCTGACTGCCTCGCGGCTAGTTCGCTGAAAGCCGGACCTGCAGGATGTCGCAGATGGGTCGACGCGCCTCGAGAAGCACGGACACTTGGAGAAGGTGGCCGTGCGGGAAGTGCCGCTGTGCGCACGAAGGGGACAGGGGGCGTCTGTGGCTCGTGGGGCGTCGAGCTCCGGGGCTGTAGGGCTGCAGGAGCGGCCGAGGAGGATGGAGTGAGTGGGCCTGCTGCGTGAGCCGTTGGGCCGTCTGTGTCTGGGGTGCCACGACGCGGAACACTCGAGCAGGGCAATGCCCGCCCATCCTGGCTGTCGACGCGAGGGGAAGAGGCTGCAGAGAGGTGTCAATTTCATATTCCGGGCAGAGATCAGCGTGTTACGCACGTCTGCCGCTGAGGGGATCGGGCGGAGTAGGCGACCTGGTGCCTGAGCCGACGTTTTGGCTGGTTGTATCCACTGTGCAAAGACGTCAGTCGGCGAGAATGCTGCGAGAAAGCCGCTACTCACCGGCGTTGGACGCGCTCGCAACTAGCAACGGATCCGGGGCACTCGACATCCCGAATGCCTGCGCGCTCTCGCTTCCCGCACGGGGCTTTCTAGTGTTGCCACGGTTCAGGCTCGAACCGATCTTCAAGCTGAGCCGAACCGATCGGCTCTGGCTCGCAAAGCGCCGTGATTGGCGCCATGTCCCGATTTGGGTTTGATGCCTTCAGCTAAGTGTCTCAAGCAAGAAGCCACCCTCTACCGTCATGAGGGGCAGCTTCTAGCCATGGCGAGGCATCGGCGACACTCCCACGTCGTTACGATACACGTAAACGGCACCCTTTATGAAAGAGTCCGGCTGGGTAAGTCCTGCCTTCTAAATGCGCAAGGTTTCACTGATCTCTTGTTATCTGGGTTAGATCGCGATACCATGCCACCTACCAGAGAGTGTCGTAAGGCTCGCAAACGGTGGTTGGAGGTACTAGGACTGTATATGTGAGTAATTCACCGCCGATTGTCCAAATTTGCGCTTAAAAGCAGCCAAAATCGCCGCAAGTTCACCCACAGTTCACCGCTGTACTTCTGTCACAAATATCGGTCTTGTCGCCACTTTCAAAACTTTCACTGCACCCTACGACCTGTGGGAAACCATGACCGCCATTCCTCATGCAACCGATATGTCTGCGGGGACTGCCGTTGCCACAATCAGCCCTGATCACCCTACACCCGACAACACGCCTCCCATGTCGGATGACGCCGCCACTACGGTCCAACCCAGCTCTGCTGCACTTGACACCGCTTCCTCTGCACCTCGTAGTACCTCTGTGAAGTCCGACTCTGCTTCCTACAGCCTCGCCACACCCTCCATGCACGGCGGTCCGGACGTGCTCGCTAGTACCAATCTCGACACTCCTCCTCTCGTGGCTGGGATTCCTGTTCCTGCCGCCTCCGCGCAGGCCCTTGCTGCAGAGCTCGAAGCTGCCGGCGCTCTTGACGCCGCCGTTTCGCTCAACGCGGACCTCGCGTGGCTCCCTGCAGCAACAAACCATGGTGTTGTCGAGATGCGCGTTTACAAAGGCGAACTCTCCGTGAACGCACTCATGCATTACCTCATCGAGACCTTACCGTTTCCCAAGGGAAGAGAAGAACTCTGCCTGATACAGCAATTTGCGATGCTGTATTTGCACATCCATGCGATCGAGGGCCCTGAGCATGCGCTCTTCGCCAACATGCTACTCACCAAGCTGCCAGACACCGCGATGGAGTTTGAAGACACCGTCGTTCACATGCTGGTCTGGTTCCGGTCGATGTTCAAGGTACGTACACTTCGTGTTCTCTCACTTCATTCAATGTTCACGGCATCCCGCAGGCGGAAGCTACTCGCATGCATGCTCTGCCAAGCGGCCGAGAACTGGACAGGTTCGTACGGTGGCCGACCGTCGTCGCACCGTCCGCCTCTCCCTCTGAAACGGCGCCATTGTCATCCCTGCGACAGGAGCCCCTTTCTTCGTTGCCGTCAGGTAACCACATTTCCACCTCGCCGTCGCCTCCTTCCACTTCGAACCATCTTGGCTCGGATGCTCGCTTCGCCTCGGGGCAGTCTTCACCCGCCCAGGTCTGCACGACGACCGCCATCCGTCCGACCCCTTTGGAAGCCCACGCCCGTCCTAGCTCCCCACACATCGTCGACATTCAGCCTGATCTGTCGGCTACGGGTAGCACCAACGAAGTCCCGATCTCGGAGTCCGCAGAGAAGAAGCCCGTCCGCGAACGCATGAAGCGTGCGCGGGCTATCCTCGCGGATACAGCGTCTAACCACTCTTGGTCGTCGGTGCCCTCTCTGCAAACCGTGACCGACAGCTCTGACGACGATGTGTACTGCTCTGACGACGACGACGGTTCGGAGTCCGTCAGTTCTAATGAAGGCGACTACATCGTTCACGGCGGTATCGACATCGGTGCGGGAAGTGAGGCTGATAGCGGCAAGGAGTAGGTTGGGCATGTAGTGAGTCTATTCATTCACCTCCGCGCGGTATTCTGACCTTCTGACCTCGCCCAGGGGCGTAGATCAAACTAGTGGCAGCCAGCCGCCTCATGAATGTACAGTAACTTTGGTTCAAGCTCATGCTTTCATTTCTCAACGTTCAACTGCTCGCCGTGTGTTCATTGCTGCCCCATCGATAAAGCTGAGTTTGTTATAGTGCAACCGAGGTACGTAATTGTTCCGTCTCATGGCTTTGTCACCACCCACTGAACTCATTCTTCGTGTAGTATAAATACAGGCTCTCACTTGTCTTGAACGGTCCCCAGGCTAACCACCTCTGACATCCTCTACAGGAGAACACCTCCTTCCATATGGCACGCGGTCCTGCTGCCTCCAGCGACTCGGGTGACGACGCTGCTCCCGTCCCGCCCCCTGCAAACACCAATACTCGTAGTCGTCGCGCTCCCGCGGTCCCTGCTGTCCCTGCTGCACCTGTCGGCCGCGTCACACGCACTCGTGTTGCTGCCACCGGTACGTCTTCATGATCATCGCTAAATGATCTCTGCTCACTCGTGTACCAGCGGCTCCTACCCCAGCTACTGGCTCCTCCCATGTACCCGCTATAGCGGTTCAAGCTCCCGAATCACCCGGTCAGGAGAACATCGATCTTACCGGTGTCGCGTCTAGTGACGAAGAAACTACGCTTGCCGCGCCGGAGCCCTCTCTCGCACCGTCTTCCACCTCAGCGGCCGACATTCTCTACTTCTTCATACGGGGAAACAAGAACATCGCCGGCTCTAAGACGATCTGCAAGATATGCTCGTAAGTCTAATCAACGCTGTGCTACCTCATCGTACTGATAAAGATTTCAGAGAGTTGCACGATGCTGCACCCCTCGAGTGGGACGGTCGCGTATTCAAGTACTCGCCGAAGACGTCCAACAACCCTCTCCGCGCACACGTCGCTCGCCATCACCTCGTGCGCTATCGCCAGGCTTGTATCGAGCACCCCGAATGGCCCTCTCACATCATGCACTTCATCGAGCCCAACGGTCCCGCTGCCGAGGCCTCCAACATTCCGATCTTCAGCAAGGGGCGTTTCATCGACCTGTTGATACGTTTCATCGCAGTCGACGACCAGGTACGCAGTTTTGTCATTCGTCATGGGTCTCGTACTGATACAGACTCGGACACAGTCGATTCGCCTCGTCGATCTCCCGGAGTTCCGCATGCTCCTCCGCTTCCTCCGGCCCGACCTCGATGAACGTGATATTCCCCACCGGACCAAGATGACCGAGCTCATCATGACGAAGCTCACGGAGACGGTCGACGACCTCAAGATGCAACTCGGGGTAAGCACAATAAATTCTTAACTACACGTTCGCCACTTACGATCGTTTCACCAGCGTTCCATGGGTCGCATCTCGTTCACCGCGGACATATGGACGGACCAGTCCATGCGGTCGTTCCTCGCCATCACCGCGCATTGGATCGCATCCGGCGGTCCGACGGGAACGACTTTGCAGCTGCGAAGCGCCCTCATCGGCTTCTCCTGTCTGGAAGGCGGGCATGACGGCCTCACCGTCGCCAGAGCTGCGTACCGTGTGCTGGAGCGCGTCGGCGTCCTCGATAAGGTGCGCGATTAGTAACTCTGTTTCCATAAAATGTGCTAATCTGAAACCAGATCGGGTGGTGGACCCTCGATAACGCGGAGGCCAACGCAACCTTCATGTCTCAGTTCGCCAAGATCCTCTACGACAAGAAGAAGATCGTCTTCGATCCGGTGCAGCAGCGGATCCGGTGCTTCTCGCACATCGTGAACATCTGCTCCCGGCACCTCATTGAAGACTTCGCCAAGCACGACTTCGACGCGGTCGTCGCTGAAGACCCGGAGGCCGTCACCAGCCCGAATCAGACATACGAGGAGGCCATGGCTCGTGATCCAGTTACCCTGGTACGCAACATCGTCCGCGGCGTCCGTGTCACCGGCCTTCGTCGCGACGGCTTCGAGAAGGTTATCGAGGACGGAAACGCGGGCGACTTCTTCTCGACAGGCGCGGAGAAGACGGTTCTCCCACAGGTCGGCCTCCTGCGCGACGTCAAAACGCGATGGGATTCGACATACCAAATGCTCAAGAGAGCGCGTGAACTTCGTCCGGTATTTTGTTCCTTTTTTGTTCTTATTGTGCCTTGTCTGATCATCCGTTGATAGGCCATCGAGGGCTTTTTAGCTCTTCCCACCGCTCGCGATATCAAGCATCTCAAGATGAGTGATATGGAGTGGCTCGTCGCGGAGGATTTTGAATATGTGCTGGAGGTACGTGACTGCATATTCTTTTTTAGTCGTTGCCTTCTGAAAGTTCCGTTGCAAGAAACCCCACCATTGTCAACAGGTCATGTCCCGTGAGCGCACGCCCGTGCTTTGTGGCGCGATCCCCACTCTCGAGATGCTCATGACCTCGTGGGAGCGCATGCATATCGACCATCCCCGCGCTGCCGCGATCAAGCACCACACCGACATCGCGCTCTACTGGGCCACAAAGTACTATAACAAGATGGACGAGACCGACGCCTACGTCATCTCGATGTGTACGTTGCCTTTGCTGTCGCTCACTTCGTGTTCTAATATCGTGCCACACTCAGTCCTCAACCCTTCTCAACGGCTGCGCTGGATTCGCAGGCACTGGGACGCGAACTTCATCGCTACGGCCGAGCAGACCGTCAAGGACGTGGTATGTGAATCAGATTTTGATCGATGGTGCACATGCTGATCATCTATTTCCGTTAGATGATCAAGTACCGTGCACGTTTGACAGCGGCCCGCGACGCAGAAGGGCGCCATCGCGGTCGTCGTTCGACCGCGGCGGCCCCTGATGCCCAGACCTCCCTTGCGGGTCACGAGTCCCTTGCGCAGAAGTACGGCGTCCAGGACATGGAAGACGACGACGACGACATCGGGGAGGAACAAAGCGTCGAGCAGGAGTTCCAGGCCTGGTGCACCGGTAAGCTCGCTCCCAAGGGAACGGATATGCTGGCCGTCTGGCAGGTACGCTCACACGATTGCTTCCTCTGGTGCCGATACTGACATCTTGCGGTTCCAGACCAAGCGCGCTGAATTCCCGACGCTGTGGGCGATGGCGATGGACTATCTCCCGATCCAGGCATCTTCCGTGCCTTGTGAAAGGGTCTTCAGCTCCAGCGGCGAAACGGACACGAAACGTCGCAATCGTCTCGCTCCCGTCACCATGGAGGCGCTTCAAATCATCAAGTACAACGTGCGAGGCAGCCGCGGCATGGACTTCACGGATGGCCTGGTTACCTCGCAGGCGCAGATGACCGACGATCCACTCGAAGGTGATATGCTTTCCCCCGTTGTCGAAGGGACTCACCGCACTGTCGCACTGGACAACCTGATTGCAGTCATCGTCGGCGAGGAGGGCGAGGAGGATGAGGGTAACTAGGTGTTCTTGTCCCTTCCCGCTCCGCATGTTGCGACTCTCGTGCCCGTTCTCTTCGTGTACTGCCTGCCCGCGCGTGGCCTGACCCACTGTAACTTTATCTGGTTCAACCCAGATCTGTACGACGCTTTCATCATGTAGTCTTCGACCTCTCGTTGTAATAATAAAGTGCTGTTGTCGCTCTCAATTGTCCGTCTCTCATTCACGAGCTGCTATCAATCTCCGTCGTCTATTCGCGAATTTGTGGCTCTCAATAATAGATACCGCCCTCGTGGACCGCGGCCCAGAAACGAAGGCATCAACTCTGAACTTAGAGACTTGCCAAATGTGGCATGACGTTCCCTGATCCCACGTCGCTTGTGGTTGGCCTCCATGTTCAACGCCTCTCTTGCTTCCCCCTTGCATTTCTCTCACTCCTTTTCCTCTTCTTGCACTTCCTGTACCTATTTCACACTTATTTAACGACGGCAACGGACGCACTACGTAAGTGCTCTGTCAATTCCATTCTTGTTGGTCCTAACCGCTTTTAGAATCATGTCACCGACTATCGACAACGAGAGCCTCAAGGTGCTTACGACCTGCCGTCTGGGAGGTATTTTCCGCCTGAAGGATAAGCTTGGAGAGGGTACCTTCGGTGAGTGCTCACTTCTTGTATTTCTTTCTTTCTTTTCACTCAGACAAGTCGTAGGGGTCGTGTACGCTGGATACAATATCGGCTCCCGCAAGGATGTGGCTATCAAGCTTGAACCCTTCGATGCGGATGAGCCCCAGCTCGAGTATGAGGCCTTTGTTTACAGGGCCCTCTCTGGCGGCACAGGCATTCCACGTGTGCTGTGGATGGGTGCCGATTATGACTTCAACATCATGGCACTCGATCTGCTCGGGCCCTCTCTCGAAGACCTCTTCAATCGCTGCGGCCGCAGATTCAGTCTCAAAACTGTTCTTCTTCTCTCAATTCAGATCGTAAGTCGTCCCTTTTGAACGCTTCGGCCCATATTGAATGTTGAAGCTTCAGCTCGACCGTATTGAATTCGTCCACTCCCGCAACTTCATCTATCGCGATATCAAGCCTTCTAATTTCCTCATGGGCATTGGCCCATCGGCGCACACTGTATACCTCATCGATTTCGGCCTTTCACAGCGCTACTGCGACGACCAGGGCCAACATGTGCCCTACAACGAAGATACCGGTCTGTGGGGAACGGCGCGCTACGCATCGCTGAACGCCCATCGTGGAGTTCAGCAAAGCAGAAGGGACGATCTCGAGGCAATCGCGTATATGCTCATATACTTTGCCCGCGGTTCGTTGCCGTGGCAGGGTATCAAGGGCGACTCGCGCGACCAGTACGACAGCGTCCTCGACATGAAAGCCGACATCAACATCCTCACCTTCTGTCGCATGCACGCACTTCCCAGTGAGTTCGGCATGCTCCTTCGCTATGCGCGATCCCTCCCCTTCGAAGACAAGCCCGACTATCCTTATTTACGGAGCCTCTTCCTCAACCTCTACGATCGCAAAGGCTTCTCAGGCGACCAGATCTTCGACTGGGACATCCAGGTGACCGGGCCGACGCAGGATAGGTTGCGCAACATCATGCCCTGCCCATCCCCGCGTCCAGGCACACCTCGCAGCAAGCCCGTGACACCTGCGAGCACCCGCATGTGAGTGTTGGCTGCCGCTTCAAGTAACGAGACGCTGATCTTATATTAGCCTTCGTTCGCGTGTCATCCGTGCCTAGATGACATCAATCGACATCGCAGTATATACGGGATCAACCCTATGTCTCAAGTACTTCCCCTGCCTATGCTTCCCACCTACATCCCGTGAGCGATACCCTTTTCCGAGTCGGATTCCATCCTATACCTGCGGCACAAATGTATATCACACATTTTATGTACACGATCGGTCACATTTAGTACTTGATAGATTGGCAGTGGCTTCAGCTGCTCGAGTCGGGCTCGGCTCAGCTCGAAGCTGCTGCTCAGCGGCTTGAGCTGGTCTTGGTCAGTGTCGGCTCAAAACCGGGCGCTAGCATTGCGCCGTGCCGGATCAAGCCACGGATCAGCTTCGGAATTCCGGGCCGAGCCGGGGCAGACTTCAAGCTGCGGTTCGAGGCGCCACAGCTCGGCGCACCAAGCCCCGGCAATACTAGGGCTTTCTCTCTATCGAGGGGATTCAGAAGGCAGCAGCAACGAATCGGATGCGTGACTTAACTGAAATGCATGTCTTTCCAGTGGGACATGATACGTATCGTTGTGGGGGTTTTTGGCAAACTAGTACAAAATACAGGAATACAAAACAGTACTACGCAGTAGGACGGGAAACTATATAAAACAGAGGCCGATACCACCGAGTCTAGAGGTGTTTCCTTTTGAGCGCTTGATGGTATTGCGCCGAGCGGGTGGTCCTCAGGTCCGCGGGAGTTGTGACAGCGCCGGTGTGGTAATTCGACGCGATAGCGCGTTATTCGTGTGCGGAGACGATTGTTCTTGGATTGAGCACAGGCTAAAATCAGCTACTGTGCTAGAGTCTGTCCGGACGGCCACGTAAGCATGGCAATCCGAGCAGGGTCTCTTGTCGGGCTGCGTGAAGTCAAAAATGCCTGTGGGATGACAAAAATGGTCAGCAGATATTTGAGAGAACACGCCGAGAAAAATAGAAAGCTTGCGGTTGAGAAACGGGGTGTATGAGAGAAGAGGTTGAGAAAGAGAGAAGGCAGACGAGCAACGCGCGTGCGGCGTGGGAGTTGACGCCAGTCACGTGCAACAATCAACCGGAAGTGATGCGCCCAAGGGCTAAAATAGGATGTGCGGATCAGACGCCGATAGCCTCATGCCCGACGGTTTGTTCTATCACCACCATCGTCCTCAACGGTATGCGTGCCGTCCTCAACGCCCAGAGCTGTGGGTCGCCATACATAAGTCGCCGATAGTCCAGACATGCATTAGTGAGCGTGTGTCAGGAGGTACCGCGGTCATTGGACTGACGTATCGAGCAGGGTTGAAACACTCGAAAGGACGCCGGCGGCTTGGACTCGGAGGGTGAGATTCCGGACTCGGAGGGTGAGATTCCCAAATGATTGTGATAAACTTACTCTGAACCTAGACAACGGTGGTACGTGCCCACTGGGGCGAAGAACTGTTGGCAACAGTAAGTGGTCTGTCAACGTACAAAGAGTGCTAACGGCGGCGCTATCAGTTCATCAAGGACGCACTTGGCAGCAAGACTTGGAATAAGGACCGGCTCTTCAGTCGTCCTGCGAGCTCGGGCGCTTTCGTCTGATGCTTGCTAGCTGCACAAAATTTCTTGCAGGGCCGTTGTCGACTAGGAATCATGTCAGGGCGTGGCCGGAAGAAGGGTAAGGGCAACCGTGGCGCAGGGGACCCTCGTTCTAGCGGGAGCAGGGAGTCCTTCAGCGCGGCCCAGTTCGTTGGTCCGGGGCTGCTAAGTGACGAACGGATTAAAGACGCCTGGGCGGGTCAGAGAGTGGCCTCCGTCTCGAGCGTGCGGGCGAAAGAGGGCGTTGAACGTAGATCCCGATTGGACAGTGGCGAGCCCCAGGGCGCCCACCTGGACGACGATTCGGACAGCTCCAGTGACGACGGCGACGGCGACGATATCATCAAAGACTCGAAAGCGGACGAGGAGGCCCCCTGGGACGAGGAGGAAGCGGACGAACGCGCAGAGGATCCAGGAGAGGCGGCCCTGAAAGGCGGGAAGAAGAAAGCGAAGCTAAACAACACAACTGTAGGTCATGTAGGTACGATGGTGCTGAAGGTTTATTGACAGAACATATTGCAGCCGCCCTCTGTACAGATGCAGGATTTCCAGCAGTGGATGGCGCCTTCCTTGGATGCGCTTCATGCCGGTGAATCCGGACCGCTGAACAGCTGGGAATGCGTCGGTTGCAGAGATAAAGCAGCGCGAGATGCAGTGACCACGCCGTCCAACAAGGAAGACGACGGCATGCGCTACCGATGCGCTGATTGCATCATGGCACCCATCTTGTGCAAAGCGTGTCTCCTCGAGACGCATTCGCACAACCCGTTCCATTTTGCGCAAGAATGGAACTCAAGCCGCAAGTTTTGGACGCGGGTGGGCCTCTCGGAGCTGGGCGCAACGCTTGAGCTGGGTCATGACGGGTACAAGTGCTCGCTGCGAAACCGCCCAGCTCGGCCGATGTCCATCGTGCACTCCGGTGGCGTCACCAAGATCAACGTCGGGTTCTGTCGCTGCAGGGATAGCAAGACTGGTTTGTCGAAAGCAGACGGGATACAACTCGTAGAGCATGGTTTCTGGCCGCCTTCATGGGAGCAGCCTCTCACAGGTTTCACGATCGCGCTGCTAAAGGACTTTCAGAGTCTGAGCAACCAAGCGGGGGTGAACGCGCACGACTTCCACGAATATCTGCGCCAGAAGACGGACGACGTGGACGCCCTAGGGGTCACAGTGAGTGCTGGATGTGCCATGCCGGGGACGTTTCTGACCGCATTTAATGAGATTAGGATAGGGTGCGCGAGTTCAGAACGGCATACAGAACGTGGTCTCACATGAACGCACTCAAGACATGTGGAATTTCCGCGGAAGATTCACCATTGAACAAGTACGCCAGTCTGACGGTGGCGTGCCCTGCATGTCCGCAGCCCGGTATCAATATGGATCCCGATTGGAGATCGAGAGATGAAAGCAGACAGTGAGTCGTTATCAGACGACAACGGGGACGGCTAATCTAAAAGCTCCTGATACAGATACCTGGACGCGCTGTTCTATGCCGTGGACGGGAACTTTCACAGCAATCAAAAGGAAAAACCATCCGATCCCAACGACATACCGCTTTCGAGAGGAGCGGGGTACTTCGCAGACGAGGACGTATTCGCTGCGTATTCAAGCAATCTGGGACCGATAGGGCCCGAGGTAAGTGGCATTGGAAGGCTGTCAGTGGCGAACGTTGAGCAGTGAAGGACAGCCGTCAACATGCAACAGGTTTGCTGCGATGGGGCATGGAAAGCATTGGGGAAAGGTTTCGGGAACGGTCGGAGTCTTCTGCGCGAGGCACATGTTTGCGCTACCGGGAGGAGTGGTCGATTTGAAGAAGGGTGAAAGGTAGTCTATGGGCATCTGATAGAGCTCACAGACGCTGACGATTTTCGTAGATTCGCGAACGTCGACTTCGCGTTAGTGTCTGGCTTGCAGAAGTGGATGGAGCTGCCCATGCATTTTTCGATGTACGACATCAATTGTCAATACCAGATCAACATCACCAGTCGCTTGCAGGAGTTGAGGAAGGCGTTGGACATCATCAAGATCAAGAACACCTCCGACAAACCGATAACGCTGTCCGTCAGGGACCTCCCGAAGACAGTGAAGGGGATCGGAAAGTTTCACCTCCCGGCTCACATTCTGAAGTGTCGATACAAGTTCTCGATGCTGTGGTTGCCGGGTGCGTGTCAGACCGACGGGGAGGCGGCGGAGCGCATATGGGCAGACCAGAACGAGCAAGGAGCGCGCACTCGTGAGATGAACAGCGGGCACAGACACGACATGATCAACGATTACTACAGCTACATGCAGTGGGGGCGCACTTGCCGAATGGGTGAGTGGCGATAATCGTGAGAACGATTAGAAGCTGAAGGCACGCTAAATAAGCTCGATCGTTGAACAAAAAGTACATCGTCGCGGAGGCTGAGCAGAAGAAGATAGACAAGATCGTCAAGAGGCTCGAGAACAACGTGAAGAAGCTGCTAGGGTCAGAGACCTTGGAGCAGTGGAAAGTGGCGGAAGCAGAATTCAAGGAGCAAGTGGTAGACATGCGGAATCATGCGAGCCTGGAGAACCCTTACGAGGCGAAACATCAGACCGGTGAGGTCGTTTACGTGCTCCAGAAGTGTGTCTGACCACGAACAAATTGTGTTCAGTTCAAGGGCAGAAGGAAGTAGTTTTACGGCTACAAGAAGAGAAAGCTGTAAAGGCGGATGTGGACGATCTGGTGGGGCTGATAAACGAAGGAATCGCTCTACAAGAGCGCAAGTGAGTGGCCATCGAGTGCGATAAGGGCCGCGAACTGAATCGGGTTCAGAGCCGCGATTCTGCATGACATCGAGCAAGACGAGTTCAGCAAAGCGGGGAGGGCGCGGATCGAGACGCAGTTGCACGAACTACGGAAGGAAGTAGAGGAGTGGGCTCCGAATTACGGTGTCGCCATTGCGCCGCGTATCTCGGAAGCAACAGCGGAGGCAGCTCGGAAGCTGCACAATCAACAAGTCAGCGCGTTTCGTGCGTTGGACGAGAGCAACGGGTGCAGCGCCCCTGACGACGACGATGACGAGGAACTCGTCCTGCCAGAAGGGAAAGCGGATGGCAAACGAAAGCGGCCGGCGGACGACGCGGGAAGGAAACGGAGGAGGAGTCCGCTGTACGAGGCGACGAACGCCATCGAGATCGTATTACCATCGTCCTGCGAACGGCCGGTATGGAGTCATGAAGGAATGCGGGAGCTACGAGAGATCGAAGTCAACCTGCGCAAAGGGCAGGCCAACGATGCTCTAGACTTGCTGCGAACCGAACTCATCACGAGCTACGCATTCCAAACGGAGAGGGCAGGAATGACGGGGCACAAGCGGATCACGAGGAGTCTGAGTAAGACGCACAAGAAAATGCATGCTGTGCGGCGTGCCGCCGCAGGGTACAGGCGTGCGTACTCAGCTCTCAAAAGCCTAGCTTGGAACGAACTGCCGGGCAATACGCCTGAACCAGGAGATGAACCGGAGTTCAAGGAACTCTTTTGGGCCGACGTGAAACCCTTCATCGTGCAAACGGCAGTTCAGCAGCTGGGTGACAACAAGAAAGTGCCGTCATGGATCTGGATGAATCTGTCGTTCCTCGACACCGACGACGGAAACTTCAACGAAGTTCGTGAAGACAGTAAGTGGTTTGCTGCGGCAGGGAGCGCATGACATAGGCTGACAAGAGGGCTCCAGCAATCAGGGTGTACTGGTTCCGCATGCACGCGTTGCAAGCTCGGTGGACGGAAGAGCGCGCGCTCTTGGCGGAAGAGACGCGTCGTACAGTCCGATTCTTCCGCTTCTATGACTATAGATGGCGGGAAAAAGCAGGCGAATACGAGCGACAAGGTAACTCGGGGTACGCAGCACATGCGCGAAGGTGAGACCACACGCAAGTGACGGTTATTCGACGCTGAGCGTGCACCATCAGAGTGGCGAATAACTATCAACGCTTGTTGGGAGTTTGTAAGAGAGATATTCCGGCAACGATCAAGACGGTACGTGGGCATGTTGCGCAAGTGGGGCTCGCTGACGAGAAATCAAGGACGACATATTCATTGTGAACAATGACCGGAAAATTGTGTTTGAGGAGTCGACTGGGACTTACAAAGATTCGGGGAATTGGCTTCCGCCAATTGGACGTGAGACGGTACGCGACCACGCGATCTAGGTAGGTATGAACCGCCGTCAATAGCTTATACGACGGTGCTTCGTGAAGAACGCAGAGAAATGGAATAATCGACTGTATCTCCCTGACTGCATGACACCGTTTTGTAATTCTATCAGGTAGCGCGGCGGGGGGACATGAAATGCCGCAGATATCGTTCGCGAAGTCAGATCAGCCAAGAAGCGCCGGTTAAAAACGAAGCGTGCATCACGCGTTTTCCCTTCGAAATCCGAAGTATGCACGTGCAGAATGGACTTTATTACGTGTAAAGTAGTAGTTTAACTGCACTGAAATTGTTTCGCTGTTCTAGCGCTGCTACATAGAGCCTAAGGATATCGTACGCAAAGTCAGATCATCGAAGAAGCGCCGGTTGAACGCAATTCCCTATCGAAATCCGTGGTCTGCACGCGTAGACGAGCTGGATTACGTGTAACGTAGCAGTCCGACTGTGCTGAGATGGTTGCACCCTTATGATTCTCCTAGATAGAGCAGAAAGACTCGACATGCTCCGAGAGCCAGGGGGTTAGCTTCAAAAGTGTGGGAGATCTGTGTGGAATGATACATGGGGTAACATGACGGTAAATAGCGAGAAGACCCAGTTTGTAGATAATAAGTTAATGGGGCAAGTATACCACACGTATTGCGGGTCTTTGATGCTCCAGCGGTGCGTGGCGTGTAAGCGCATACCTACAACGCAAGGTTTCGGGCAGATTTTGTGTGTGTCAAGGCAGTCACGATCGACTAGCAGGGTGAGGGCGTAGAGCACGGATGTACCACGCATTGATTATAAAATGCCACGTATAAACGCGCATATGCATTGTTAATACGCGTAGTTGTGGCGGGGAAAGGCGAGGGGAACGCGCGTTTCATTGAGGGAGAATGTGGAATATTCAGCTCATCCTAATGGGCGCTCGCCTCGTCCATTTCGGGATAAAGTCCAGAAGGGCCGATTCTCCGCATGGGCGATTGATGCAGTGATGCGATTCGGCGTCGAGGAAAATAACATTGGAAAGGGTTGCCCTTTACAGAAAAAAGAGCGGACTACAGAACGGTCGATGACTATAGCGTGTGAGAAGAAAAACGAAGAAAATCGGCCCAGGGGAAGGTAAGATATGAAAGAGGCGGACAGGCGAACAGCGAGCAGAGAGCGGAAGACAGCGTGGGCAACAATAAAAGGCGCTCGGCGGGAAATTTGATCGACGGGAGCGCCGAGGAAGAGAAAGTGTCGGGCGCGCCGAGGAAGAGAAGGAAATGATGGGGGTGGGATGTCCAGGGCCTTGTGGTGCAGGGGCCCCTGGTAGGGGAGACGGCGGGGGCCCCTTGGTAAAGAGGACGGCGGGGGCCCCTGGTGTAGAGCAGGGCAGGGGCCCCCGGCGAGATGTCGGGCGCAGGGGCCTCCGGGGTCGAAAATGTGGGTATCTGTAAACAGTCAATAACAGACTTTGCAAGGAACGATGGTGTATTGGTACTGACGCGTGGTCTGCTACGTAGAGTCTCTCGTTCGACTCACGCCCGTGGTAAGTTTTAAATGTCTGTTTTGAAGCATAGACGCCGGTGGCAGGATAAGTAAACAGTAAGACAGAGGTTGTAGTTCACTAGTAAATATGTAAACTGACATTTGAATGCTACTTAGACAACGGTTACTAGTGATTTGTAGTGACGGAACCAGGGGCCCCTGGTGTCCGTCATACGACGGAGCGGGGGCCCCTCCTGAACTTCTTCTATTGCCAGACTCTGGCGGGTCGTGGCCGCGCCCGACAGCGACGAGACAGGACGACATAGGTTGTTTACGCGTGTACAACCTTCGAACACCAGCTGTGAGTAACGATTGAGCATACGAGCACGACGAAGCGCAACACGGGCTCACCTGCATTACGCTCAGCCCTCCTCGGACCAGCAGACCCCGCATTCCCATCGCCTGCACGCATACACCCGAGAAGTAGAAGCGTGCAGGGCCACCGACATCATCTTGCCGCAGGAAGGGTCCGACGCGCTTCGCGGCAAGGCTCCCAATTTGTATCTGTGTGCCGCCGGAGTCAGCCAGGGTCCACGGGGTGGCGGCAGGTCGGCGGGAAGAAAGGGACGGCAGGGCGGCGGGAGGAAGTGACGGCAGGTCAGCGTGGGGGAAGGGCGAAGCGTGCGCAGAAGGAGCTCAGAGGGGCGATTGCGAACGCGAGATGCGGGACGCACATGGGCAGGCGCGTGGTGCGAGGGCACGCCCGCAGCAGCTGGACGTCCGCGGCGCCGCTCTCGAGCCGCATCGTGGCGAGGGCGTCGTCCGCGGGGTTCGTGGTGGGCTGGCGTGGACGGACACAGAGGCCGGCGAGGGTCCCGGGAGCTGCCGGCATAACGGGCTTGATCCTCGGGCGAGAGGTCGTCACAGAGCTGCAGTGGGTGTGGGTTAAGTAGATTACGTACAGGGCCCACGGCGGGTGACATGCGTTGAGCCTCGTCGCCCCTCCTTCGATTCGCCGGGGTCGCGCCGGTGTTGAGTCGATCCAGCGAGCGATGGGCCGTGTTACTCGGCGATGACGTCGACGCGAGTGACGCGTCCAGTCGATGGAGCGCATGCAGTAGGCGGGCGACGGATTGAGGTCGGAGAAGGACGTCGACGTCGTTTCCAAGCTGTCGCCGCCATCGTCGCGGCGAAACACCGATGCCCGGGTCACGGATCACCGTGTCCCGGCCGGCGCGTCGTTGCTTGACGCGCCCTGTCCTGAGCTTGGGAATGGTCGTCGACGACCCTTCACGTTCTCGCTCGCCCTGCCGGCTTCGCTTCGCCTCGTGACACTGCGTCGGTATGCTCCAGCTTCAAGTTCCAGTACTACGCCGAGCTTGGGTCCTGGTATCTGCAAACTAACCCTCGACGACATTAGCCTACGCCAAGGCCCTCTGAACTTTGGAAGCTGTCAGCCTTTCACGGCGGTAGTCGTGCCACAGCAGCCAACCATCCATGCATGGACAGCATTTCCCTGCCAACGCGCTGCTCTCCTCAAGCCGCCCGACACCAATGTACTTATTTCGCCGCCACCTCGGCACTTCTTGCCATCAGCCATCACCACGAGGCTACCTTACATCGCCAGCACAGCCACAAACGCGCAGTCCATCGATGTATCGATATCGATAAAAGGGCTCGCCACGACGATGAACGGGCCCACTACGATCGAGAGCCAGCAAGGCGAGCGAGAGTCAGCAAACGCGATCGAGAGCCAGCAAGGCGAGCGAGATCCCGCAAGGCGATCGAGGCTCGCGACGCGTTGATTTGTTTGCGTCTATTTGTTGAGAGGCTGACAATCACGGGACCGTGCCTCTCGCAAAACGCATAAATACCCGGGCCCTCCCTCTCTTCTTACCCCCATCCTTGCGAACGAAAACCCCCGCCACCCGCCACCCGCCTTGCAGCCCCCGCCGCCGCTCCGTCCCCGATGCGAAAAATGTAGCACAGGGCGACGTCGAGCAGGCGCCCGCCTCCACGCACGCACACCATGATGTCGCTCGCCTTCAAATATGAAAAAGAGTAGGCGAGCGCGCGCGTTCCCCTGCGGGGCGAACGCGTTGCGTGGGAGGTGGGCGCCGTTGGGGGCTGCGGTCTTCTATCTCGGTGAGTTTGGGTCTCTCGTCGTCGTTGCAGATCACTGACGCTCTCTTTCACAGCTCCCAACTTCCTCTTTCACTTCCATCTTCGCGTCAGCCTGGCCCGCCTCGCCGTCGCGAAGCGAAAAACGTAGCTCAGGGCGACGTCGAGTTCGCCGGCGCACCCCTCCTCGCGCTCGCCGCTCGCCTTTACACATGAAAAACAAAATTGTAGGCGAGCGGGCGTCGTTCTCCCGCCATAGCTGGCGGAGACCGATGAATCGAACACGCTGCGCAGGAGGTGGTCGTCGCTAAGGAATGGTGGTCCTCCACGTCAGTGCGTCCGCTATTGCTCGTCGTCGTTCTAGCTCGCTGACGCACCACACCCTCAGTTGCTCGACGCCGATGCACTACCACGTCTGCGAGCGCCGTGCCTTCGCTGCCACCACAGCAGGGTGCGCACTCGCAACACCCAAAGACCTGTGCTGCGTCTCTGCGGCCCACACAGGCAAACCATTATTTCCCGGAGGAGGGCGGTCGCCGTGCGGTGGTCGTCCTGGCGCAGACCTCTTCGTGGTCTCCGGGACGAGTACCCGCCGCT
>ALYI01003555.1:0-56525 GCA_001969225.1 Ceriporiopsis andreanae CBS 279.92
TCCCCGCCCGGCATCCCCCGCCAGGTGGTGAGGGAGCGTTAGCGACCTCTGTCTTTGTCTCCCACCAGGAACCGCGTAGAGCGAATGGGAACGAGACTAATTCATAGGCACATTGGAGGGAATTTGAACTGGGCTGCTCCGGGCAGCATATTGGGCTGAGAAAAAATAATGGTATGTCCACTGTCCTTCTATATCTCCGGAAATCAGTTGCCTTCGGCCATCGCATAAAGAGTCTCCTTGTCGGCACTCTCATCCACCAAAGCGCGCAGAAGACTCTTCTCGTTCTGGAGCAGTGACTTCGGGGCATCAAACTCCACCAATCGACCCGCGTCTAATACCATCTGCATGATATGCACTGTGTTCAGCGTGCGTCGGAAGGCAAGGTATGCAATATGCTTACAATCTTGTCCGAATCCATGATCGTTTGCAGTCGATGCGCCACGGTTATGACAGTTACGTCGCTCTTCAGTTCGTTACGAAGAGACGATTGGATGAGAGCGTCAGTCTCATAATCTGCGAAACCTCTTGAGTGATCGACTTAAGCGCGATACGAAATTCTCTCACCAATGGCCGAAGTTGCCTCGTCTAAGATCAATAGCTGGCTCTGACGCACTATCGCTCTCGCTAGTGCGATAATCTGCCTCTGACCCACAGACAGATTTCCTCCGCCACCTGCAATTTCGGAATCCAAAGTAAGACGGTTCTCTTCAGACAGGTGCTGCAGCGAGAACAAGCCTGCGGCTCGCAACGCATCGTTGAGGGTCGCATCGTCGTACACTCCGAACACGTCCAGATTCTGACGCAACGTGCCACGGAGAAGTTCGGGCTAGAGAAAGGTCGACGTCAGTCACTGGAATAAAGGGACTGCCGCATCATACGTGCCACTTGTGGAATGATAGTAATGTTAGATCTCAGCGCATCGAGGTTGATACTGTCTGTTGGAATCCCGTCGTAATATACTTTGCCTTCGGTGTATATGCATCGCAGCAAGGACAGCGTCAAGGTGGATTTTCCAGAGCCAGTACGACCGACTACGCGGAATGAGTAGTTTATCAAACAGAACACTGCCTCATGCTCACCTATCCCGACGCGTTCTCCAGGATTTATGTGAAACGACACATCTTGGAGAACCTTCGGTCCATCTACAGAGTAGCGGGCCGAAAGGCCTTCAACTCGAAGTTCCCCACTGGATGGCCAATAGGCGGGAGGTGCCCCGTCGTCTTGTGGCTCAGGCTCTTGTTCTACGTTGATGTATTGCTTGATACGTTCGAGACTGTGGATCAATGGTCAGCCTTGTGCTGCTCCACATAGCGAGCTAAGACCTAACCTGTTGCCGCTGACTACAAAATCATGTATTAGTGGTGAGACGCGAGTGTTCAAGAAGTATACACACCTTCGAAGTGATTGTATATCCGCACGGCATGTAGGATGTATTGCGTGAACGAAGCTTTATACCCAAACGTCACAGAAATGTCGCCGATGGTTGTGAAAGGACACACCTGCCATGTTTAACACGAAACCGATCGTGGATGGGCTCCGCGGAGTACCTCCATAGACCAGATAGAAAGACAGTGATCCGGAGAATATAGCAGACAGCACGCTGATCCGGACGGAAATCCATCTATAAAGTAAATAGGACGTATATTAGAGGATATCCGTATGTCACAATGTCTAATTGACACGTACCGGTTCAAGTTGTAGAACGACCTCGCAGTATGAACATAGCGGTCAATGCGCCTCGCGGTCTCCTTTCTGAAGGCCGCTTGAGCACTATACGCTCGAATAGAAGCTAGATTTCGCATATCAGTTGTGGGCCGCAGGAAAGGGCATGACCGAACATACGCAGACCGGCAATAGCTCCACCTAAGATAGCGAGTACCGGCGCCTTTGCAGTGGACATATCTCGCTTGACGGAGAGTTGAGCCTTCATATACACCTGACCTAGCCAGAATCCAATGGCCGCAATAACAAGGGCCGGGGGCACGAATGTCGGCGTGAATAACATCACAGCCCCAAGCTTGACGGACATTGATATCGCGACACCGACTTAGAGACGAGGCTGAGCACGGTGTTCGAATACACGATATAGCGTCACGTACCCAACCACTGTGTCGACTGCGCGACCTCCCCGTCGACTGGACACGCCTGATCAGTAAATGACATCACTGGTTTGACGCGGGTACAAACCTGCTTGAATATCCTGCGTGCACCGAGTAATGACTCTCGATATTGGGGTAACGTCCAACCACCTGTCGGCATGTCAGGCTAGTTCGCCTGTCTTGCTAAGTTGTGCTCACCTAAAAGTACTCCCAAGCAGCGACGAGATCAACTTGAAGTGGACGATCCGCGAGGCTCGCATAGAGCCGTAGGTATACACCAACGCTCCCCACATATGGAAGAGCACCACCGCAGTAACAATGCAGTTGTAGATTCCGAGGTAGCTGAACAACGTAAGCCACAAATCATCTTGTTCTCAATTGGAGGAAGCTCACTAGGAAACAGAAACTTGGCTGGGATCGCGTGCAGCATATTGTTGGGCCCAGTACCCGAGCCACCACATCTCTAGAGCGTCGAACAACTCCGCACAGCCGGATCCTGTGATATACTGGAACCAGAATAGAACGGGCCATTTGCCACCAAGGGCGTCGATGAAAAGCCTGACTGCAATAATCACAAAGTTAATGACTGACGAGGACGCACGTAGAAACCACTCACATGCCGCACTGCTGACATGCCCTTCTTCAATCTCTTCAGCGACGACGAGCTTGCCAGCCGCATCTTCCACCACACTTTCCGTCTGATCCACATCTTCGTCAAGCTCCATGGCTTCTTCTTCATGTTTGACCTCTTCTGCTAGCTCCGAATTCTTAGATAACGCGTCTGAGATACTGCCTTGGCTCTCAATTTGGCCGTCTGTCCCCAGAGATACGACGAAGTCTGCAAGCGGGTTGACCATCGCGACGTTGTGTGTCTGGGGTCGTAATTAGTAATGCACAACTTGGACAAGACGGTCATCTGCGTACCACTAATACAACAGTACGGCCCCTTATAAGATCACTCTTGAAGCATTTGTTGACAATCCATCGTGATGTGTGCACATCCTAACAGTGACTCAAAAAATGGTCAAAATAATATTACAAGCTGCTTACCAAGGCGGCAAGAACCTGACGAGAGAAATCAGTATACATTGGGACGTCGTATCAGGGTACTCACATCGTCGAGCAGTAGGATTTCGGCGGAGGAATAAACGGCACGGGCGAGGGTGATGCGTGCCTTTAAAACATACGGTTGACGGTTTGGCTAATGAACCGTACCAACGGTCCCGATAACTCACTTTCTGGCCACCACTGAAACGAAGTGATAGACATCAGTACCTTCATCCGAAGTAGGTCAAGTTCGCTCACCTCAAAGTAAGACCCTTCTCGCCAACTTCGGTCGCGTCTCCCCCTTTCAGCAGGCTCAGATCACGTGTAAGTCCACACTGATAAATGACTGCGTCGCGGGCGTATTCAAACATCAGCGTGTACAACAGGCAGTGAGCAAAGCATACCCTTCTTATATCGCTCTTCGTCAAGGGGCGCTCCGAAGAGGATGTTATCCTTAATCGTTTCGTTCTGCACCCATGACTCCTGAGCAGCGTACGCCACACCGCCCTCTCTCGGCAGGTTCACCCACGAATCTGGACCAAGCGGAATGTAGTGCATCTCGCTCAACAAAGCCATCAGTACCGAGGTCTTGCCAGAGCCCGTCGGTCCGATGAGGAGATTGAACTTGCCCTTCTTGAAGACAAGGCTGTCGTCTATGCGCAACCGGAACACTTGCCTCGAGGGTGTCACAGCACCGCCGTTTAGTTCGTTCGTCCAAGTGAAGTGGGATCTGGAAATGCCGATCTCCTTCCTGTATTCGGCGGCGTTGTCAGCGACGACGGCCGCGACGCCAGTGGGTTGCTCGGTGAAAGAGTCCAGCAGTTCGGTCTGCAGACAGACACGGTCAGCTCATGGCAGAATGAGGCCAAAACAGTCTCAAAATTTCCTACATCGTGCAAAAAATCTGCAACACGGCCCAACGAGACATTCGCTGTGACGACAGGTCAGCGGCTGAAGTACAGCATTATTTCATACACGTACCCTTGATGATTTGGGAAATTTCACTAAAAATCCAGTACATCTGGGTACGAAGCAAACTGAAAGCTAAAACAGAGAGGTCTCAGTATTGCTCGTTGGAACTCAGTTCTGGGTTCTGCACACCTGACAGCGACGAGAACACGATAGACGCTTGAAGGATAGCAGTCAGCAACCCATCGATAATTGAATGCTTCGAGCCGTACCGGTCAAGCTCTTCTTCATAAATACGGTCTAAACGGACGTCAGCGCACCAAATCATACAATTCTTCCATAACAGCTTACATATACGGCGTACGTCACAATCATGTGCACGAGCGGAATGACGTGACTAGTTAAATTCGTCAGCGAGATACACAACTCGTGTTCATGCAGAACTCACTTGGAGATTCTGCTGAGAAGCTCAAGAATCTTGACCTTCCAAATGAATTTGACTTCTTCCTCTCGTTTCTTTGCGACATCGTCGCGGACACGGCTCTCCCAACCGAAAAGCTTGACCATGCGCAACACATTCATCACTATAGATACTCGTCATCCGGCAGTCCTTACGAGGTGGCACGGGACTTACTTTCGGTGACATTTTGGACGCGAGCGTCGGTCGCCTTCATCTTCTGTTTCTGCGTGCTGCTCATGAGCTTCGCTATCCACACAGGCACGGGAAATAGCGCAATCATGACACCCAAACCAACGAAGGAGCTAACATTCAAAAGGTCAGTAGCGCGTCATGCAACATTCGTGTATGACGGTGCACTAACCTCCATCCAAGGATGGTATATAGAAATATCATGCAAAAAGCAATCTGTAAAGGGGCGCACAAGACTATTGAAATAAGTTAGTGTTATGACGGTGTGCTAAGGTTCAGGAAGGGCGTACTTGGGAACAGGAAGTCACGGCCCTGAGTGATATTATCCAAGTCGCTGGTAACTAAGTTGTTGATCTTGCCGATCAGATTGCTTTCTTTCGCCTTGGGATTCCCCTTCTCGGCGTCCTTTTTGCCGTCATCCTTCTTGCCATCGCGCCCCAGTGGCGGCCGCGCGACTGCAGTGGCAGCGGTCGAGGTGGATGCCGCTGTCGTAGTAGTCGTGTTGCGCGAATGGACGGTGGCGTCATCCTCCGTTTCTTGACCACCAGCTGTCGTCTCGCTATCAGGAGAGCTGCGTCCCTTAGCATCGACAACAGGGTTAATATTAGCTGCGTCGTCAATCAAAGACACATCTTTCTTCTCAGAAGTCTCAGCCTTCAGACGGATTCGCAACGCGTGGTCAAACACGAGCGCGGTGATAATGCCTTCTGTACGAACAAGCGAACCGGTCTTGGGGAAGATAGTAAGCTTTACCCGAGAAAGGTACGAAAAATAGTACACGTACAGACATGTAGATGTAAAGCTGAAAACATATGTCGCTGAAGAGGGGACCAGCCATGATCGCCAAGATCCAGACCCAAGGTTGGACCAGAGCATGCTCTCCCTCTTGTTCCAGATAACTACGAGAACAAATATTCACTTATCGACCGGTAAAAACAACAATCGTAGAGGCTTACGTGAGTAGTCTGTTGGTGCCAATGGGACCAAGCAAGTCCGCGCTGACCTGGAAAATTATAAAGGTGTCAAAAAGCTTATCTGATGTTCTACAAGTGATTGTTTCGCACCAGGCCTACAATGACGACTGACTGCCAGAAGAGAGACTTCTTGAAGATCATCACAAGACCGAAGAAGAGATGCCTCTTCTTCGCGCCAGAAAATGGATCGAGATACTGATTTGACATCAGCAACGGCCAGGCAAAGGAGACAAAGTGAACTGTGTACTTACGGGATAACTGCGCTTGATGAGGTTTCTTATATAGTCGTAATCGCAGAGTGGAGGAAGTTGATCGTAGGTCAAGTGCGGGATCCGGTATGCGAGCCAAATGATGGGGTCCAAGAAGGCATAAACGAGGAACGAGATGATGCATGCCGTCTGCTCTGGGTTGGGCACCAACATAGGATCTTTCGGGTCCAGTGGGATATATGCATACGGTTCGAAAAGCGGCTCAATCACGCCGACGAACGCCATCAGTACGATCTTTGCCCACAACAGCGCGCCGCCATCGTCTGCAGGATGCAGTGTGAAGGTCATGAGCGGCCAGACATCCCGGTACAGGTATAGCATGCAGACAGCTGCGGTCACCAGCGTAAGGTGGAACGAATACGTGCGACCTATGACAGCGGATGCAAATACGTTCAAGAACGCAAGGACAGATGCGTATTGCTGGTTGCGATGTCAGTCATTGTCAAAGTTTACGAGTAGCGACTACTTGCCAACGTCGCAAGCAACGCGATGTCCACCAGCGTCCACCCATCCTCCACAACGCTATATGTAAATAGCGCAGCCAGGGCCAACGTCGCGCATAATCTGAGGAATTTGTAGGCGAAAATGGACGATCCGCCGACTTTGGCGACGTGTCTTCGCCAGAACGAGGTCTCTTCCACGTATGTCATGGTCTCTGCAAGCGGTACATATGACGTCCATGCCGTACGGAGCTTCTGTACCGTTTTCGACGCGACGACGCAACGAAAGACGAGGAAGGCAGCTGAAACGGCGGCAACATAGGCAGGATATGCTCGTGGGTCGACCCAAACGCTGTCGTGTTCATCGTCAGCGGCGGCGGGCGCTGAAAATTGATGCGCTTCACGTGCACGCACTTTCGTCCATGGCCATCTGGGGGTGTGATTCCTCGCGTGAGTACTATAGCTATCTGATCCCCAGCAACTTCCATGGCAAACACTCGAGCTCCTCTCTGTTGCAATCAAGGTGAGAGAGGTCTTGGGTGTCGATTCGAGAGGTGGTCGGTCGACAATGAGATCCTTCACACCATCATATATCATATCAAGAGCGAGTCAACGAGAGTCAACGCTATCTGCAGACGCGGGGTCTGCGTAAGTGCGGGATCCGTGGGCCATGGCGCCCTTGACCGCATGCTTCCTTTGATACGCCGGCCATACTTTGGTCTAAGTAGTACTCCGATCCGTGAGAAGTTTTGAAGCCTCAGCAGAATGCAAACATATGAACGAAATGAGCTACTTTACAAGATTGGTTGCAGAGGGGTATGTGAAACGGTGTGATATTTGTGATTCTTGAAGCCTTAAAGTCTGGATGAAGCAGGTATTCTTCGAACATTGGCTCTTCCTACAAGCTCCCTCAGTCATGATGCCCTCTTCTCCGTATCTTGGATATCCTTGATAGCCATGAATACGGTGCTGATGCCGTCCCTGACCATCGCTTGTTCGTCTTCAGGCATCTGCGCAAGTACCGATGCCGGAAATTTGTCTGGGTGCCAACGTAGAAAAGACGAACGAATCCGTTCCTTCCGCGATCCCATAGCACCGCGTATTTGGAAGGTCGCGAACAGGAAACTAGCGATGGCCTCTGTTGTGAGGGCTTCTGCAGATGATGGACTGCCGTGCACGGGCCATGGAATGTCTTTCCAGGACATCGGGCCTTTCGCTGCTACCGTCTGAAGGGCGCGCCAGCGCGTCTCGTATGCCTCCCACTCTTCCCTCATGCGCTTCTCCTCGTTCTGTAACCGGATCTCTTGTCTAGCAAGCTCAGTGCGCACCATGTCGCGCTGGCCGTTTACGTCTCGCAGCAGCCCTCCAGAGCGCACCCACTCGACCTCGGAACGCCAGATCTCCGCCGCCTCGTACTCCAGTTGTTTCCGCCTCCGCTCGAGAAATTCGGCGCGTCGACGCGCCTTATCTTCTTCTCCTTGATTGATCTTCTTCTCCGCTTTCACCCCATCTGCAATCCCGGCGTCAGACGCGTCCGTGCGAGGCTCTTGAATCGAGGCTAGCGGCGTGCGCTGTGCGTGTGTTTCGCCAGACTCGGAGGCAAAGACGAGATAGCCGGCATTGTACTGTTTGATCCCTTCTAGGGCATACATGCCTCTAGACGGCACCTGCATAGGTTATAGACGCGTAAATGAGATGGGAGGATGCGTGAGGTCACTGTTGGAGGACAAGTTGCACGCACCCAGAACCCTGCAGGCGCTCAATTTCAGCGCTTGGGATACGTCACGTGCTCGCGTAATTTGCGAGCCGGCCTGAGACGGCTGCAGAGTCCAGAGTCCAAACGTGAGTCCGACTCCAGGAAGACTCCTTCAGTGTTCAAACGAGCACACGAATCGTTGAAGAGGTAAAGATACCAACGCGCTCGTAGAATGTCACTCTCATACAGGAAACAGGTCGCTATCGCAGCCGTCAGGCGAGCATGCGTCCTCACATCCTCGATCTTCCAACATCTGGTCA
The DNA here is from genome assembly GCA_001969225.1 of Ceriporiopsis andreanae CBS 279.92. NCBI lineage: Eukaryota > Fungi > Basidiomycota > Agaricomycetes > Polyporales > Meruliaceae > Ceriporiopsis > Ceriporiopsis andreanae. Next base: position 8,404 of record ALYI01003555.1, read on the forward strand.
AAGACGAGACCCTCGCAAAGAGCGATGAAAGCCCTGTAACTGGTGTGTATTCTCTCCTTTGATCATAGCTCATGAAACTGAGCGTCAGCTTAGTCGGTGATTTCTCCGCGCAAGCAGTCATCAGCACAATCCTCAGTCACGCATTCCCCGACGATCCCGTCGTGGGCGAAGAAGATGCACTGGAGCTTCGCAAATCGTCGGGAAAGGAATTACGGGATCGTATTGTTGACCTCGTGAATACATCGTTGACCTCTCCTGTCGGGTACGGAGAGAAGGAAGAGTGGGGATTAGGACCGGGCAAGGAACTATCCGCAGATATCGCCCTCGACATGATTGACAGAGGCAGATACGAAGGGTCTACCACAGGAAGTAGGTCTCGAGCATTTATGAACGATATCAGAGCCTCGCTGAACTCGTTGCTAGAGTTTTGGACCCTAGACCCTATCGATGGGACCAAGGGGTTCCTTCGGGGCGGTCAGTTCGCTGTCTGTCTAGCGTTTATCGTTGACTCGAAAGTCGAACTCGGCGTCGTGGGCTGCCCAAACCTTCCCTCGTCGACCCACGACGGCACCGGGCCACGCGGCAGCATCTTCTACGCCGTGCGCGGGCGGGGCACGTACCAAATCCCGCTGGTCGCCCATCCTGACGTGATTCCCGCGCGCATGCTCATCCCGACGAGCACGCCGGAGAATCTGCGCATCTGGCAGAGTGTCGGGCACACCCGCCTAGCTGTGAACGACCGCGTCGCAGACGCCCTCGGCGCCGTGCTACCGCCCGTGCACATGGACAGTCAAGCGAAGTATTGCTCCGTAGTGCGCGAAGGCGGGATATACCTGCGCCTCGCCGATGACCTCCAGTATAGAGAGAGAATTTGGGTACGTAGTGCAGTATTCTCGTTCAGCGACTATGCTCACAAAAGCATCCAGGACCACGCGCCTAGCGCTATATTGATCGAGGAGGCTGGGGGGATAGTTACCGATGCAGATGGCCGTCCTCTCGACTTCGGCCTAGGAAGATCGCTGGAAGCTAATTATGGGATCATTGCTGCACACGAAGATCTGCATCCGCGGGTGCTTGAGGCGGTCAAACAGTTGAAAGAGACCTGATAGTGGCGCAATGGTACCTGGTACTTGACGCGGTCAGACAAACGCGGGGGAACAGATTGGCCAGGAAGGCGATCTTCGTGGTTGATATCGTTCAACGCTCCACTTTCTACACATACTCACACGTAATGCGCATCCATGCGTTTCTCCGCGAGGCTCTCTCGCAAATTTCAGTTTGCAGGCTCATGTCACGCGGCACGATGCTTCATGGAAAGCAACACAATATAAGTACTAGGAGCACTGAAAGCGAAAAGTGACAGTGCCGCTCCAGGGCGTCCTCTTCACCCCAAATCAGCAGCAGACACCGGCACTGTCAGACAAAGCTTGTCTAACCTGACCTCCATCATTAAGATCGTCGCCTTCAGCTGGACCACAGCGTTGGGCGTTATGACGTCGCGTACAATACCGTCTTCGGCTAGGTGGTCTCCTGAGAGGAGGCACACCTCCTGGCCGATCTTGGTAGGGTTGACCGGACGCAGGTACTGCACCGGGATCTGCGGCAGCTTGTCCGCAGGCTTGTCGAACCATTTGATCATGCTTCGCGACGCGAATGCATCTCTGGCCTCGAAAGTGTTGAGCACGACGACCTTCTCGCCTTCGAAGTCGCCCTGCAGCCAGCCCTTATCCGCGCCGCGCTCGAACGAGTTGTGTATCTCGCACACAAGGCCTCGCTTGTCCACGATCCGCGGCAAGATCAGCCACGTATCTGGTAGCGCTGCAAAACGATTGACATTTAGCAGGTATGCTGAACCCGCGACGAAAGGAACTCACGTTGCTCTACCTCTCTTGGCGCAGTGACTTGCTCGAAGGCGCCATAACCACTGCTGAACGGTGTGCGGAAGTCATCGTAAGGCATCGGCGCCGGCGTTGGGACCGAGAAGCCCCACGCAGATGCGGGAGTGGGTGCCCCTGCTCCAGGCGTGGCTGCTGTCATGGCCCATGGTGATGGTGATGGGGCCTCCTGCATTGTCCAAGTCAGTTGCGTATGACAAAAATTGGATGTAACACTCACCCAGGCAGATGGTGGAGCTCCCCAGCTGTTCTCGGCCGGCCTGCCAGGCGTTGCCCCACCCCAGCCCGCAGGTGCAGGCGTTGCACCTCCCCAGCCGCTCTCTGCTGGGCGGCCAGGTGTAGCACCTCCCCATCCAGATGACGGGCCTTCGTTATTAGAGGCATATGGATTGGGTGTCCGCGCTGATGCACTCCATGCAGGTGTCTTCCCTGAGTCCTGGGCGTAGGGGTTCGGTGTCCGCGAAGATGCTTGCCATGCGGGCGTCTTGCCGCCGTTCGAGTATGGGTCAGGCGTCTTACCTGCCGTGCCCCAGGCAGGAGTTTTGCCATCTCCAGCAGCATACGGGTTCGGGGTGCGGCTCGTTCCCCATCCTGGCGTCCGCCCGCCGCCGCCGCTTGCATACGGGTTGGGTGTGGCCCGTGGCGGGCCCCAGTTGTTAGCGCCAAACGATGTTTTCGGCGGACCCATGATACCGCCCTCCAATGCTTCCAGCGTGCCGTCCGGACTGCAGAAGACGCCATGAGCGAAGTCAAATTTGTCCGAGAGATGATACTTACTTTCTCCGTTTGAGCTTCTCTTTGTCGATCATGATGATTTTGTTCCCCGACAGTAGCTCGACTCGTGCAATATTGCCATTCGTGTCTTTGATAGTGCCGGCATAGCCTTTTTGTGGGCCTTTCACGATTGTGACTGACACGCCTATGAGGCGGTCGCGCGGGCCGCGGCTCATGTTTCCAGAGCCCACCATTCCGCCCTGGGCGCCGCCGCTCATGGCAGGGTTCATTTTCGAGAGGTCTGTCGAACCCAGCTTCATTGCGTTTCCTTTCGGCGCTAACGAGACCAAGGAGCGAGCACGTGTCACGAAAACACCACCGTTCTCTGCATAATCCCGGTTGAAGAGAAAAGCAAAGAACGACTGGTGTGTATGTAATACGCGTCCTTTACGCCCCTAGGTGTAACGTAAATTTAGTGCGCGTACAAATGCTGATCAATATAGCGTACCTCTCCGTCGACCTCCTTGACGTTATCGTTGACACGGAGCTCGTGACCTTCCGAGTCTGTCGCGATAGCTCTGTGCGAATCACGCCTCATGGATATCTGGTGCGGCTGTACAAGACGCACTTGACCATTTTGATCCACAACCCGGAACGAGTCGCGTTCAGTTTTGAAGATGACTCCCACAGTCTGCAAACTGTGGATTTGATCAGGTGAAGGACAATGAAACGTTGGAACCTGACTTACTCCAGCTGTACAAGATCGTGAAGCTCGTAATTGCCAACGATGTTTGTGCTGTTGCCGACTTCAGCAGCCTCGCGGAGATCTTTGGAAAAGACAGAGACCTACAAAACCCGTGAGTCATTCCTAGTATGCACTGCGAGAAATGAGAACAACATACCTCTTGCATCGACATATCGGATAGGAACGTCACGACATTGTCAATCACTGATACCACCAGCCCGGTTTCATCAGCGTTCTTGCCAGTCATGACCTTGACATGGTCTCCAGGCTTAAAACGCTTGCGTACGCTGCGCGCTGGGATCTGAATGCGCTGGCCGTCGAACTCGACCCCTACCGGCTGAATGGTTACCACGTCCTGCTCGATCGCGTGGACTGTGCCATGTACGCCAGACTGCTCTCCTTCGAAGACCTCGACGTGATCACCAGGTTGCAGAACAGCGATTGCGGCTTTTCTCGACGCTTCCGCAATGATAGATAAGTCGATGTTGGACTCATTCTCAGCACCGTCTTGACCACGCGTAAAGCGGGTGATCTCGTCCAATGTTGGGTTGACGTCGTCGAGTTGAAGGGCAGAGAGCTTGAAGTCTTTCTCGATGAAACCGTCCTTGTACGTGTCGTTCTGGAAGACGTAGACTTGGTTCCGCTTCGACACGGCTTTACGACCGTATACTTTAACGGCCTCCTCGTAGTTAAAGAAGCGCTGTGGAGGCCGCATCGCGAATGCAGATGACCCTGCCGTGACCTTCTTGCGTTTCTTTCCGTCGACCGACGCCTCGTCCTTGGGATTGAGGTCAATGCGTGGAATGAACTTGAGTCCGACCTCCTCGCCGTTCTCAGTTATGTCCATGACCTGTGCCAAATCTCCCTGGTACTTCCCTCGGCGGATGCGCACCCAGCTACCGGGAGTAACGCTCAAGTCTTGCTTTTTGATCTGAAGCAAGCTGGCCATCTCTTCGATAGGGACCAGAATGATCCCGCGACTGGGGTAGATGCCGACAAGCCCATTGCAAGCCTCGCTCACTTGCTTCGAGCTACGCGCTTCCACGTAAATCATGCCGGGAAGGGAGTCACGTTGGAACGCGGATAGGATATTCAAGGGTCGATTTGAGAACTCGCGGTCGATGGACTTGCGCATCAGACTAAAAACCAGGTCGCGTTCTTTACCCGGCTGAAGGAAAAGGTCGTCTTAGCATCTGAAACGCGCACGGTTGGACGACACGAACCTTGACTCGAACTTGCCATAAATTAGCATCGTGCACAGATGGCATAAGCAATCGCTGCGGGATTTCATTCATATCTCCAGTATAACGGACTGCAGTACGCCGGTAGCGTTCGCTGTATTCCGCTGCAATCTTCTGGAGGTCCTGGTCATTGAGTTCCCGCTCGCGGTTCAGACGCGCGTTGACTTCAGCACGGGGTGCCATGCCATCCTCATCACCTTCACCACCAACATCGGCAATAAACTCATCTAGAAAGGAAGCTGTTAGTAGAAAACAACACACACAAAACTCCACGGACCTCGGCCATACTCGTCCTCGTCCTCATCTTCCTCTTCTTCCTCGTCAACCTCAGCCTCTACATCGAGGAAACGATTCACGGCAGGCCGCTTGTGCCGATGCTGTACCATACTGAGTGCATGCCACAATTGTGCAAAGTGTCGCGTACCTTAGCACGCTTCTTCCCCCGGTCCACTCCAGCATCTTCTTCTTCTTCTTCCTCGTCTTCGTCGTCATCTTCTTCCTCCTCGTCCTCCTCCTCCTCGTCTTCCTCGTCATCATACTCTCGCCGCTTGTCCTTTCTTGGTTGCTCTGAGGAACCCTGTTCGCCGTGCTCGTGCTCGGGGTCTTCATCCACGTCCTCGCCGTTCAGCATTGGCTCATCCTCAATGTCAGACATGCTGCAAGAGTCGAAGGTAGTGGAAGTAGAATGCAAGAGGGGAATGCAAGTCGCCGTTCGAGTCGAAGCCTTACGGTAGCGTTAGACGCTGGATCCACCGAGTAGCCACGTGATTAGGCGCCTACTCGATATTACTGCCCGTCGAGCGCACGCCGCAAATTGTTGCAGTCCTCATCCTCCAAATGCCAACAGTCGTATCCTCGTCTCCAGGCCTCCATTCCGTTGCTGAGAGTCATGTCAAGCGTGGAACCTGCTCCCGTTGCTCTTCCAGTCGAACTACTTCCCCTGATCGTCCGACATATCCCTCGTCCTATTCATCTGGCGAAACTTTGTCTCGTTAGCAGATCGTTTTATCATTTCGCGACGGAATTGCTATACTACGCTGCCTACATATACTCATGGCATATACAATGGAAGGCAAAAGTATGTTGCGATCAACTGAATTTACAGAATGCGTCTGAATTGCTCGCTTCACCTCTGAAGGTGATCAAGCTGTTTCGAACTTTGGCCACCTGCCCTCATCTTGCAGCCCATGTGCGTCGCCTCGGTCAGTCACTATTCAATTAAACAATTGGTGTCTCATATAAACCCTCTCCTAGTCATTCGAGACTTTCCTAGAACCCTCTCATCCACTGAACCAGACGAGATTGCTCAGATCTCGTTACGAGCGATCAGCAACTGCACGAACTTGCAGTCATGCACATGGACTCGCGATGGCACTCTATCGACGGAGATTTTAACTGCGCTTTCTCAGGCCGAGCACCTAACCGAGTTAGAGATCAACGGACGAAATGAGGGTTGCTACGACCAACGAGTCCTTCGCAGCTTCACTCGATTACACAAGATGACTTTGATAATGCCCAGCAGTTCCATGGCTGCTATGATGCCTCATTGGACTGCGAACGGGTTCTCCTCTCTTCGACATCTGACCCTAATATGCCGGGTACGCCTCTATTGCTTCAGAAGACGGGCTTCGCTGATTCACCACAGTCGTCCAATGCGATCACGGATCAAACTCTTGCGGATATATCATCTCACCTAGTCAATCTGGAAAAGCTGTATGTCGTTGGTTGCCCGAAGGTGACGCACGGCGGAATATGGGCGATCATCTCGCGTACTCAGGCTCAACTACTTGGTCTTGGGATGGAGGGTCTGTCTCCGGCCTTTGTGCGTGACACTAGGTCTTCGCTAATACACTGTCTTACTTATCTCATGTCAATTCACAGGATATGGCGCAGTTCAGCGAGAATTGTCAGATATGCAGGACTTTGGCCTCTCTTCGCTCTATCACGCTCTCCGTGGACCACAGAGCATTACTCCCAGGGTCAGCATGGATGGAACAAGTCCTCCGTATGCTTTCGAACTCTCCTCTGGAGGAATTCCATATTTCTTCCAACGGCGGTGAAGTGGGTCTCGGTATAAGCGCTGAGTTATGCGAGGATATTGTAGCGGCGCAAGGGGCGACTCTTCGACGATTCTCTGTGCATCGTTTGCGCATGGACTTAGCTGCGGTACAGAATATCTGCAGGAATTGCTCACATCTGGAGCAGCTGTTTGTGACCATGGAACAAGACGAACTGGTTCGTAGTCCCCTCTATGTACCGCTACACGTGTTGTAAACTCACGCACGACACAGAGCGAGCTCGGACCCTGCTTAGCCCTCTCAAAGACTCTACGCGCGTTACACGTACATCGGCCTCTCGGCCTTGACACCGGTGATCTCCCTGTCGTGTCCACCGACCGCATCCTCGCAATTCTGAAATACTGCAACTGGTCATTGCGTCAGATTGGTTTCAATACTAGAGTGCATCAGGTGTGTGGTTCTTCCCTGGACACGCCCGTCCTGCTCACGTTTTCCACTTAGGTCGAGCGGATTCCTGTCTATAACGCAGATGGCTCTGTCGGCTTCCAGCCGCAGCTGGTGGCGTACGAAAGCCCGGAGATTCCAGAACAGTTCCTCGTAGTCAGAACTTGAGTAGGCCAAAAGCCGTGTACTCATGGCTACATCTTTAATGAATGCCTGGACGAAGAAACCTTGACCTGTATGACATAGTGGCCACGCACGTTTCACGACTGTGTCGGGGAAACTCGTGCATGCTCATCGAAATGATTTCGGTACGCAGCAGTCTTCTTCTGCTAAGGCTACCAACCGTACTAAGTGCTCGAGTTTGTAGGATTATGCTGCGCACGAAGCTGCCGCAGCTTCATCACAGATCGAGTGACACACGTGTGTCAGGCCTAGCCGGGCGAGGCCTTTGCAGTCAGTGACTGCGCTTCATTGCTGCAAGCCCACATCTAGCGCAAAGAGCAGAGCAGAAGCCAACAGAGCTTCAGTGAGCAAGTGTGATGTTGTATTGCATTGCGCTGCGCTGCATTGGTTACGTTTCTGGGTACCCGGAGGCCAAGGAAGGACACGTTTTCATACTCAATCAGACGTGTCTCATGCATGCGGCCACCTTCACCCACGGCCCACCCCAGGAGCTCGGTATCATTGGTTTCTTCCGGCGCAGTTGATAGCATCGCGGGATATATGACAATGTGAAGGACACTTCCCCAAAGGTGGCTCCGCTCTCCAGCACCCTTAGCATTCTGAAATGAATGAAGCACAGGAAGTGGTTTCCCCGGTGTTCGAAGCGTCGCACATCGGGACAAGGTAAGTCGACGCGTTCTCGATGTTTACTCGCTATTGCTTATGCAGAGGACAGCTTTTGGCTCGACCAACGAGCGTATCCCGTCTACGTCGCAGTTGGATCGCTTGTTCTACTCATTGTGCCCAGAACATTAGTGTCGAGATGTCAAGGACACTCTGCCGCGATCTCGCAAACTCTACCTAAGGATACGCGGACGAATGAGGGAAACCCGTCTTTTTGGCGCCGACATGCTGCTAATGTCGGAGGGACGTCAATTTTTACCTGGAAACTCGTCAGACTGGGTGCCACATTCGCCCTCACGTCACTATTCGTGTACACTTCACTGAAGGATGAGCGTACACTGTTCGAAATTTCGACGCTTGTGACCTTGGTACGTCGCCACTGTTTGTGAGCGGAATGATCTCTTACATTGTGGGCAGCATTATGCGTGCATCCTAGCGCTGTTGAACGCCTTCGCCTCTACAACCATGGAGCATGCCTATTCATTTCACCTTACATTGGTAGCCTCAACTCTCTCAGCACTATACGTCTATCGAGATGTCTGGCCGCTCATGACGTTCGCACTGCGTCCCGTCGACGAAGACGACGGTGCGATACTTTGGCTGAAGATTGCCCTGATGATATTCATCGGTGTCGTCGAGCCGCTGTTCGAGCCATACCGATATGTTCCAGTGGACTCGAACGATCCTATGCAGACCCCCAATCCTGAGCAGACGGCGTGCATCATGCTACTCATGGTCTACGGCTTCCTGGACCCTACAGTTTGGCTCGCCTACCGACTTCCTCATCTGTCTCTGGAAAAGCTGCCGCCACTCTGTGACTATGACTACGTCAGGACCCTGATCGAGCGCAGCTATCCCGTAAGCACATCGCCGTTTCGTGCCGGTGTAGTCTCTGACATAGATCATCGCAGTATCTGGATCCGTTCTCTGGTGCAAAGAAATATCATCTGTTCATTGGCCTAGTTATGGTGTATAGGCGGTCGCTATTTTGGCAGATCATTATCCTGATCGGTCAGGTGAGAAAATTGGTACATGTTGTAGATGCTATCGTTGACGATGGCTTTACCTGAGTCTGCGGCAAGGTTGTTTACCCCAATCGGAATCAGCCGGCTGCTAAGGCAAGTTTACGTTCCTACTTTGTACTCAAAATGGAGCTTGATCTCGACTCTCGCAGGTACCTTGAACGAGATGCTGCAACAACTCTCGTCAGGCCATGGGTCTGGATCCTCGCAATTGTCATCGGCCCTTTCCTTACCGATGTTTTCTACCAGTTATATGTTTTTCTTGCTGTGCGTGACACGCTCTTCCTCTTGTCTTTGATACCAATTTACACCCTACGTCTTCGACGTGAAGACTCGCTCGCTCGTCCAGACAGAGGCTATTATTACCTCGCTCGTTTTCGACCACGCACTACGCATTCGGCTAAAGGCAGACGTCCCCGTCAAGAAAATCGGTGTACACTCCGCTATCGGATTTTCAGGGAGCAGTTCACTAGACACTGGCGAAACTCTTCAAGCAAGCGATGCGATTGATGAGATACTTACACAATCTCATCCCGCAGCTACTACTGCATCAACGTCAGCTTCTGTGCTGATTTCTGAGACTTCAGACAATAATCGCATACAGTCGCGGGGGAATAATCTGGTTGGGAAGATCAATAACCTGGTCACTAGCGATCTGGACAGTATCACTCGAGGACGCGATTTCTTATTCCTGAGTGATTGCTGGACCTTTCCACCGGGCAATTTGATATGCTGACCACATCTAACAGTACTCTCTGCACCATTACAGATGACTTTTGCGATGCTGTTTTTATACAGCATCCTTGGATGGAGGTTGGTGTCACTGAGATCGTGCCACTTGTACCGCGCTCATGTCTTATAGCTCTTTTGTCGGTTTACTGGTTATGTTCTCTCTCCTACCAGTGCCTGCATGGATAGCCAAACTCATGAGTGGTGTCCAGAAGCGAAAGATGCAAGCGGTGAGTGTCTTTCATATGGACACGAAACGCAACGTCTCTGAGTATGCTGCAGACCGATGCTCGCGTACAGAGTGTTACTGAGGGTAAGGGTTCTCGGAATCAAGTCTCATGATATCAGCTAACACACGCAGTGATGAATGTGCTGCGAATGATCAAGCTATTCGGCTGGGAGCGTCGCATGCAGGAGAGCATTACAGAGAAGCGAGAAGACGAACTTAAATACGTCTGGCATGTTAGGATTTTGGGGCTTATTAGCAACATTTCGAAGTGAGTGACCAGACCAAGCTACTTGTTGCATTTTGTATCGCGCTGATGGGCCGCCTCAGTCACATTATCCCGCTGCTTCACATGGTCGTGACCTACGCCGTATATGTGAGTCCGTTTTGGGCAAGTGTTGGGCTGTATCTGATGCGCTTTGAGTGAACAGACTATGGTCATGAATAAGAGTCTCAATGGTAAGTTATCTATTGTCACACCCCTCCCTATCTCTGAGTACTGAGCGCTGACTCGAAACGCTCACAAGCATCTATCGTGTTTTCTTCGATATCAGGTAAAAGCCGAGCAATGCCGCATGCTTCTTTATCAGTGACCAATGTGTTCACGCTCTCGTCATCCCAGCCTTCACCATACTGCGAAGGCAGATGTGGTTGATATTCGGGATGACCACCCAGTTCATCCAAGGTGTGTTTATTTACTTGGGAATGCATTATTTACCACTTATTCGCCGTGTCAGCGAGCGTTTCATTGAATCGCGTAGCGGGGTTCCTACGCAACGTAAGCCGAGATTTAATTATTATCACGCATTTTAATCCCTGTCCTCGTAGACGGATCTCCTAGACTCTTTCACCGAGACATCTGACTTTACATTGATGGAGGGCAATGCGTCTGACGTTCACAGTAACGACATTGGGATCGGCGGAGTCGTTTTTACCTGGGCGGCCGAGCCATTTCACGATACCATCATATCCACCAAGCATGGTTTTCGCCTGCGCATCGATACTGACCTTGTCTTCAAAAATGGGAAGTTCAACTTGATAATTGGTCCAACTGGTTCAGGGAAGACATCTTTACTTATGGCGCTCCTCGGTGAGATGCACTCTACTGCCCTAGGCCCGGATTCCTGGGTCAACCTCCGCAGAGACCGTGGCGTGGCGTATGCGGCCCAAGAATCTTGGGTACAAAGCGAGACCATTAGAGAAAACATACTCTTCGGGTCTCCCTACGACGAAGGACGGTACAAGAAGGGTGAGTGTGACCCTTATTTGTGAGTACATCACTCAATATTATCGACCAGTCATTCATCAATGTGGACTCAAACGCGACTTGAAATCGCTTCGCGCTGGCGATGCAACTGAGGTGGGTGAGAGGGGTTTGACACTAAGGTGAAGAAGGGTCGTGAATATCGAAGGATCTATTAGTGATTGCTGAGTATCATTATCCCACCCAGCGGAGGGCAAAAGGTCTGGAAGTGGCATTTATTCTCTCGAAGTTCACCATCTGTAACCAATCGATCTTCATCGTAGGCTCGGATAACTCTGGCACGCGCAGTATACTCCTCTGCGGAGATAGTTCTGCTCGACGATGTGAGAGCATCTATTCTATTCATCGTTCGTTGGCTGATTTTTTTGGGACAGGTACTTGCGGCTCTGGTACAAGATTCTTATCTCGAAAACGTATCAGCGCTAGACTCACGCGTTGGTCAGGATGTACACACATCTCGATGGATCATAAACGAATGCTTCAAGGGAGATCTTCTCAATGGCCGCACAGTCGTGTTAGTGGTGCGTCCGAGGATACACTAACGTATGTGGGGGCTGACCAGGTCATCAGACACACAACGTTGCCATGGCCGGCCCTATCGCAGACTTTGTGGTATCGCTGAGCTCTGATGGCCGGATTGCAAGTCAGGGAAGTATCTCTGATGCGTTGTCGCAGAACACAGAGCTATTAGCGGAGATGCGCCACACAGAAAAGGCTCTTGAACTGGACCAGCAGTACGAAGAGATAGATGACATAGCCGGCAAACTTGTCGTTGCGGAGGAAATCGAGGACGGGCGTGTGAGCGTAGCATCATGTGAGTCGAATATTCTTGATCGTGACCACTTACCGATGACTTGTGCTAGTCAAACTTTTCCTCAACGCACTCGGTGGCAAGTGGCCGATACTGTTCTGGACTCAATTCATCGCAGGCTCCGGGCTATCAGAACTATTTGACAGCATGGAGATGTGGTGGTTAGGGTACTGGGCGCAACAGTATAACACACGGAATCCAAGTGAAGTCTCCGTGAGCTAGTGAGTATGATAAACAAACATGACGTCTCACTGACTCGTTCCAGTTTTCTCGCGGTCTACAGCTGCATCGTGCTGGCGGTCATCGTATTTCGCACATACAGTGTATTGGTGTACACTTATGCCACCATGCGTGCATCGCGAGCCGTCCACTTCAAGTTGCTATCGGCATTGCTCAGAAGTACTTTCAGGTACATATGCGAATGTCCCCGATTGCAGCGTTCGCTCGCTTACGGTAGTATTCCGAAGATGGCTCGATGTCACTCCGACGTCTAGGGTAATAACTCGGTGCACTCAAGACATCCAAGCAGGTACACATGTTTGTTGTCGATCTATTGCGATATTCACCACTATCAACGTCTAGTGGATGGGGATGTCACGCAGACAACACAGATGCTAAGTATGTGATCATCTCGGTTCTTAGAGTATCAATTTGATCCTTCTATCACAGCTGATATCGCAATGCTTATGCTGGTCCGACTCGGCATGGTGATACTCTTCATTCCGACCTTTGTGGCCCCGGCGCTCGTCATCACATTTGTAGGATTGTGGTTAGGAAAGGTGTATATCAAAGTTCAACTCTCGGTCAAGAGAGAAATGTCCATTGCAAAAGCACCTGTCCTCGCCATTCTAGGTGCCGGTGTCGCAGGCCTACGTGTGTCTGATTCTTCACATTCTATGACCCTATACGGCTAACATACTTATAGCCTCAATCCGTGCTTACAGTGCCCAGCGAGTCTTCAAAACGGAGCTTATAACACGTCTCGACCGTTATGTGCGTACAGCAAGACTATATAATAATTTGAATCGGTAGGCTCGTCCGTCAGAAAGCGAGAACTACCTGACCGTATTTCCCAGTTGGATTGGGGTTCGTATCGATGCTTTATCTGCCTTGTTCTCTGGCGCGGTGGCGTTCTATCTTGTCTACGGTAGCCCCACACGAAGTGCATCAACCATCGGATTTCTCTTGACCATGACTGGTGCGTGCACGCACGTCTTACCCCGAGCATACGTTAACGGCGCAATGTAGCTCAGTTCACCGAATATATTCTCTACGGGATACGCGTCTATAATGACTTAGAAGGTTTGTGTATCTTCTTCTTTGTGACAGCCGCTTTTTGACGGGCGGTTTTGCAGTCAGCGGGAATAAGTCAGCGTCTCATGTCGTACTAATTCTTGCTCTGAACGATCTTCTTTTTCAAGTCTGGAACGCATCAACCAGTACATCAGTATTGAACAAGAGCCCGAATCAAAAGGTAGTAGAGAACCTCCTGCGTATTGGCCGACCAGCGGAGACCTTCAGGTCGAGAATCTTTCGGCACGCTACTCTGTGGACGGGCCAGAGGTTCTCCGCAATGTATCATTCCACATCAAATCTGGAGAACGTGTTGGCATAGGTGAGTACGGAATAACTTCGTGAATGATAAATAACTGATCCACTTAGTCGGCCGGACTGGCTCCGGAAAGTCGACATTGACATTATCCTTGCTGCGATGCATATACACTGAAGGCAAAGTGTATTATGACGGACTTCCAACCGACAGCATTAATCTCGACATCCTGAGATCTAATATCACCATCATTCCGCAAGTGGTAAGTCCAAGCAGTCTGCAATGCCTGGGTTCCAGCGATTGACGTTCGTTTTCAGCCCGAGCTTCTCCGTGGCACGTTGCGACAGAACCTGGACATGTTCGGACAGTACGACGATGCTACTCTCAACGATGCTCTGCGGGCCGCAGGCTTGTTCTCCTTGCAACGCTTTGCGGATGAAAACCGACTGACTTTGGAGTCCGAAATTGCTAGCGGTGGAGGGAACTTATCTGTGGGACAGCGACAGCTTATTGCACTAGCAAGAGCAATCGTACGTCATAGCAAGCTCTTGATCTTGGACGAGGCAACTTCGGCCATCGGTGAGTAACTTCATACTGCTCTTACCTCAATCTATGGATTACGATGGTCTGCAGATTATGAGACAGATGCTGTCGTCCAGTCATCTCTTCGGAATGAGCTGAAGAGTGACGTGACTGTGATCACTGTTGCTCATCGACTCCAGACGATTATGGATTCGGATAGGATTGTAAGCATGTTTGATGCTTCTCTTGACCGCTAATGTTGAGCATTTATTTGCCAGTTGGTATTGGATGCGGGCAGGCTCGTAGAGTTTGATACCCCGAAGGCGTTACTCAAGAACGAGAAGGGCCTTTTGCGCGTGTTAGTAGATGAGAGTGCCGACAGGGACACTCTCTCTGCGATGGCGGGACGCACATGAATATATGATTACGCGCTCAATGTCTCCAGCTTGAGCCTGACTGGGACGCGTATTGGTTAGTTACTCTTGTTTGGGCCGGCTCTCAACCTCTGCAGAATTCCGACGATGTTCCCTCGGCTGCCTCTTTTCGAAGAGTCTCAGACTCTCAAGGTTTGCTCACCTCGTGCGTATACCCAGGAATTCATTCGGGGACGCGTGCCTCCACGTCAATCGATCGAGTCGAGGATTGGCATGCGGCATTCTCCGCCTCTCACGCTTGTCTCACGCAGTACGTGTATATCAGGAAAGCGATCAGTGTTGCTGTACCTCCTCTACCACTCCGTGCAACATCTTCATCGTTTTTTGTAGCTTGACACTATGCCCCTGCAACCGCCGACACACGCAGAAATGCACCTTGATACAGAATTTGAGACGTATGCTTCCGTTTCTGATGCCACCCAGGAGGCTCTCCGTGCCGGCTTCGTCGAGCAGCGACAACAAGTTCACGAGGCAAAGCTCCACTGTGATAATTGTGGCAAATTCGCCTCTGAGAACAAGCCCTTACAGGCTTGCGGGGCGTGTCGGTACGTCGGCTCATGTTATACTGTGCAATCGATTGGTATACTAATTTTGAGACCTCCTTAGATCAGTCCGATACTGTAATCGCGTATGCCAGATAAACCATTATCGGGCCGCTCACAAATACGATTGCGCATCGTTCAAGGAGCCTCCATTCTGCCGTGCCTTCAACATGAGGACAGTCCAACCCGGATGTCACTTTCCAGCGAATGGAATATTTGCTCGAGATCACGTCCAAGGCATGGGCATCTGGGTTACCAAAGGAGGCCCGCTTGACTGCAGGTAAGAGTGTGAACGTCCTTGCAAGAATGCGACTAACATTATTTTCTACGTCTTCATCATTGCGGCTGTATTGCAGACTTTCTGCGCGTCCTAAGCTAATAGATATAGCAACTGTCATCCGCGGAACTCAGAGAGCTTTCCTGACTCTACGCATCATGGTCCAGAACAGAGGACGTGGAAAAACTGCCCCGCCAATGTTGGTTGTAGGGAGATGTATCATAGCGGTCGGGGCTGCACAGATGACGCAGAAGTTGCTAGAGGGTAGATGGCCGAATGAGCCGATTATAATGGTCAAAGACTTCAATAGTGGCAGTAAACTAGATTATCCGCACGCGCCTGCAGATATTTGGCGGATATTTCGTTAGGCGCGCAAGGATTTGACGCGTACGCGGGCGGCTGCAGGTCGTTCGTCTTCGCCATGACTCTCTCGTGTCGCGCCTGCAGCATTCTCGCGTCGCACGGGCAGCCCTCTCGCACTGAAGCGTGCTTGTCGTCGTCCGTGATTCACGCTCAAAGCTCGGACTGAATAACGCTGGGTCGCTCACCGCTCTCTCGGACCTTGACTGACTCTCCCGCCGGTGCGCAACTGGCCCTGTGTATCCCGAGGTTGTCTTGGCGTTGTCGATGGCCACAAGCTTTCAGAACACGGCTGACAGCACCCTCAGTATCACCATCTATGCATGCCGCGCGGCATGACGCCGCATGAGAGCGCATGTCTTTCCGTTTGTGGCAGCAAACCAACAGCCTCACACGCTCACACTTCGTATCGCGCGGCGTACTACCCGTGGTGGCGACAGTCTGCCAACTAAGAAGTGCGCGTGATGGGAGGAACAATAGGAAGGCCTGTCCCTGAATGGATTCGAGCTGTCAGATGAGATCAGCACGAACGGACACGGCGACGAGTCGGTGGCAGGTCGACATTGCTCAAGCATGGAGCCTGAACACTTCCCGCCATGGCATCGATTCTTTTTACGTTCGCGATGTTCATACCTCACATGCATATAGTACGTATCATCTTGTTGTGTAATGACAGTACTGACCGCGTAGTAGTATTACAGTATAGCGGATCTTTACTGTCTATCGTGACAACCCATCCTTGTACACCATGTCCAATGGCGGTGAGTAATCTGTTGCACTGGTTCGTTTTTGAACACTACTGATTGAATGTGAATGTACCGTACGACGCGAACGGACACGTCATGGTGCCGGCGCAGATACTACAATGGCACACCTTGCTTTGCGTCCAGGAGCTGTTAAACTGCACGAATGATGGGCAGCCCGCACAAAGACGATCGGCGCCCACAGGCAAGTCAGCTTCTGGCGGAATTCCATATGCGTGTACGAAGGCCGCAACACAGCTAAGGCGCACGCGACTCGCCCACGAATATTGCGGGAATGGCTGCCATCATGTTGGAGGACAACACAAACGGCGATCTCGGGATCGCTAAGCGTTGCCTATGTAGGCCGTTTGGTTACTGTTCAACTTGGCAGACAGCAGTGGGCTAATCCGGCCCCTGCGATTTATGAATGACGAGGTTTTTTTTTGACATGGTGGGCTCCTTATTTTCTGGTTCTTGTGTTGTTTTACGACCTGACCACCTTATTTTTGCATTTGTTCAAGATTTTTCGGTTGCAATGGCGCCGGCTGGTCTCCGCTTGCCGCAGCTTTCGTTTGCTCGCTATCGCGAGGTTCGGCCCATGCAAAGAATACTTGATTAATATTGTATCTGCAGCTCTCAATGTTGTTTCTGCAATACATGTTGTTTTGTCTTTTTAACGGTGATGAACTGAGGCTTTGGCTATCGCCGGATGCACGCAAGGTCCCGGGCCGCAAGTGCTACGTTCCGACGATCCGCACGAAACCCATAGCACTCGGGAGGTACTTGTCTAGTGCGTACATCCTTTGGCTCGGTATGTACTCTTCTCATAATTTTTGTTTTGTGTTTTATCGATACTTATCGGTACAGCATTCATACAGCGCGATCGTTGCAGACGTAACCCGGAAGACGACTGTACATCACACCTCAGGAATTTGGTCCTACATCATGTTAGAACTCTGACTCAGGAGATGCGCCGAATGCTTCACCGGATCACCACTCTTTGTTTTCCGTTATGGATTTCTGGCTGGAAAGTCTTGTGGTGCGCACCTTCCCCGTCATTTGATATCATTATGGCTCTTTGGACTTACCTCGCGCTGCGCCGTCTCATCCGCGATACAGCTGACTGACATCTTTCACCAGCGAATAGGCTCTAGAGATTCTGTATCGTTTTTTCTGGGAGCGCCACGGCTCACGGTGATGCTGTGGCGCGTGCACCCTGAACACGTTCTGAACAGTCTCTGCCTTTGCGCTGCACAACTGGGATTGGCCATTGTGATCCCCGCATGGTGTGCCATGTCACCGCCGCTGCAAATCATATGTTGTCAGCCCTTCTAATTCACTTCGCCGAGCACTTACAGGCCTACAGTCAACATAGGAACACTGATTGATCCTAAGAGCAGCTGTACATCATCGTCATCATGCCCGCTTGAAAAAGACAGGACTCAACTCGTAGTGTTCGAGTTCCCAGGTGTCTTTTTATGTCACGTCATGGGCCCACCCCGCGCCATCATCTGCCCTGCGCCGCCATCTCAAGTCGACGGATGCATCCAGCGAGTTCCAGAGTGCGACGTCGGGACCCGGTCTATATCTACCGGCGAGTGGGCGTTGCCGTTTGAATGCTGAATAGCCTCTGTTTTTTTAGCACGACGTGCGAGCCCGGCGGGGTGCTACTTAGGTGTGTCCCTCTTGCCGCCATAACCGCAAGTGCCACAACCTAGCGCTCGAACCCATTTGAGTATTTTTACTGCTTCGAGCTAAATCAGGACTCACCTCAAACTCAGTCCGTTCACAGCATTAGCGTATGTTTACTTTCCTATGCTTGTAAATTCGCGGCTCTCAGGAAAGGAGGCAAACGAAAGCTGCGGCACGCGGAGACCGAGACTGAGCGCCGGCGCCGTTGCGGGTCACGACCGGCATGCGGTGAAGGTTGGTAGACCTTTGCATTGTAAAGAATTGGAACCCTGCTGACTTGATTTGAATTGAAGAAAAGGTCTTGAAGACGGGCAAGCGTGTAGGCATGCAATCTCACAGCGTCCTATGCCGCTCTCGAGCAGCCGCGTACCGCTGACGATAGACCGCCGATCTGTATGGCAGAACCAAAGGAAGAGTATGTGTGTGCGGCGGTGAGACAGGGCAATGGTGCACAGACGTCCATGGGTGATCCGGCAAGCCGTTAGAGAGACGCAACGGTGCCTCGCGAGCAGGTATGCAAGCTAGCATCTTCACAGATCGCAGGGTCCCACCGCGGCTTGCGCGCACGCGCCGCCCCCACCACATTGATCGTGCTTTGGTGCAGCGGGCTACGCCACTCCGCAGCTTCCCCGTCGCGTCCCTCGCATCCTGTCGCCATCTGGTGGCCGACTCCGCAGTGCACCGAAGCGCAGGCCACCTGCAATGACCTTCAAGAGATCTTGGACAGCTCCAGAGTGCACCAACAGTCCTCCATCCACCTATACACCTCACGGCATGGTTCTTGCTCCCGCGGCGCTCGATGCCGTTTAATGCCAACTGATTGTGAAGGTAAATCTCAAAATGTGTTGCCATATACGATATAATTACTCACTTCAGCGTTTGCAGGCCCCGGGAGGAGTCCTCCGTTCACGAGTGGCGATGCTTCAGCGCGCGGTGCACATGATACACGCACCATGCTCTAGAGCGGTGCGACGTTGATTTCAAAGCCTTGATAAGGTACATCAGAATTAATAGGCTATCACCAAGAGAATATCAGCTGGTAGCGGGTTTTCACTTTGTCAGCCGACGTAACATGCACAAAAAAAGCTCACCATAGAGCAGCCTTTCTGCGCAATTCTCCCGTAGGCAGCTAATTCTGCGGTCAAGATGGTGTTTACCGCCGATGTTTGATGACCTCTCACTCCCACGACACATTGTTGTCTCGCGACTGACGATCTTCCCCGCAGGCGCGCGAACACGTCGTATGGACTTGTTGCGCTCTTCTGCGAAGTAGATCTTCGAGACCGGCACGATGGATCGTCGTCCGCGGACGAACAGCGCTCTCGCGAGGTCGACGACCGCTGCAGAAGCTGTTGCATGTCACCCTGGGACGCACGCACAGCGAGTCCCCTGTCCCGTTCCTCGACACGTCGATGGGATCTGTCGATGTCCGCTGCCCGACGTCGGTGTTCTCGCAAACTTGATCACATTCGCGCCGCCGCTAACAGCTGCAGGGACTGTCATATGTGGCCATAGATGCGATCGCACTAAGTCCGCGTCGCGAAATAGAAACGTTCGCCGACCAACTTCGGCGTCCTTGCACACTCGACCGGCCATAATTCGAACATCCGGCAGAAGACGGCGCGTCGGTGCGGTCGTGGACAACATTGTTCCCCTGAACGGACACAGCAACGTGTGGGGGATGCTCGCGAATATTGTCTGTGTCGTCGTCCGTCGTATTTGCCGGCCGTTCCCGTGAAGTCCCGCGTGGTGTCGGATTCGAAGGGGTGCGCCCGCGCCGATCGAGGCGAGGATAGGTCGTGGGGATTGTAAGACCGGCGCGTGAAGATCTTCACGGCGGGGATACACGTATCGTCGCCCTCATTCATGTACGATTCAGATTGCTATCCAGGGTGCGCGCGCAAATTTGCTTTTGAGTGGTCAGAACAAACACCTATTTGATTCATAGCTGCTACACACCTGATGAAAGTGGACATGCACATGCCAACATTGTACGTCGCGGGCGGATGCTCGCGGGCCTCCTGTTGGACTACACTGGGTGCAGAGCATACAGCGCCGTTTGAGTTCCCTCAGGGCTGTGCGCGCATTCAGTGCGACCTCGTCACGCCATCGTCGAGAATGCCACGACGGTGCAGCTGCAGCAGCGATCGCGGTATGCGAACGGCGCACGAAACCCGATAAGCTTTCTGTAGGTTGAGTTTCAATTAGCGAGGACAGTTTTATAGATTTCACGCACACCGTGTATACAGCAGTATTCAGGCCCTGACGCCACGCAACGGTCGGTGTGTGCCACGAATCCGTCCGCGAGCCCTCGTGCATCATGCCGTCCTCTACAGCCTCGTCCCAGAAATTGAAAATCACTCGGCGGCTGGTCGCGACTAGACAGCCTTCGCGTCCCGACTCTCAACGAAACACCAGGAACGCGGACATGGCAGAAGATCATCGTACGTGTCCCAGGGCGCGCGGTCCGCATTTGCAAACAGCGTGATCCTCGTCTCCAGAGCTCTCGGTAAGAGTTCTGTGTTTATCATTAGTCAATGATAATACACTGACAACATGCTTTAACGTACCTAGACCGTGCTAGCACACAGCGCGACAGTGCGAGTACCACGCCCGGCATGACGAGCTGTCCCCGGCGTCATGTCCAACATTCGACACGTCAGCACGTCGCGTCCGCATCAACCTGCAATGAAATGAACAGTCAGTCGTGCGCGATGTGTCCTCGTCCTCCACATGATCCTCCCCGTCATCCTTCCAACCTTCCTGTTCCCATGGATCACCATCTAGGAGCGGGCATCAGGCCGGCAGCATGTCCAACGACACCTGAAGCCTGCGACTCGCGTCCCAGTGGTGCCAGGTAAATGGCCGAAAGTACGTACCGTACTGGAGTGAATAGCGACGGGCCGTCAACACAAGTCGACTCGAGTGCGCGCCGCGTCGGCGGGCACTCGAGTCCGAGTCTCGCGAGACTCAACGGTTGCTTTCCCTCTCGATGCGCGCGCCGTTCCATGCCGTGCGTAAACCCGTGTCTGCCCTCCTCCTTCGCTCCATGCTCTTTGCTGTGGTCCGTTCATTCCGCTGACTCCTCATCGGATTGCATTTGAACTCTGGGAATTGGCATTGTTGAAAAGAACGAGACATATCAAAACAGTGCATACACACACCGGGTAAAGTCCTGCTTGGCCGTTGTAGGCCCACTGCAGGGAGGCTGAGGTTGAGGGTGCTCGTCGTGGTCGGAGTCGAAGTTCGGAGTAGACGCCCGAGGTCAACGTCGTCTCAGTTTTGAGGGTTCGAAGGCCACCGAAATCATGAAGAACACGACACCTACGGCGAAGATGGCAAGAACGAGGATGAGGACGAGCCGTGTACCAAGTTTAATGGCGATCGGACGTCGGACGAGTCGTCAACGTGTTGAAGAAAACTCGTTCACAAGAATCACAACGGTACCAACGGGAGTCGAACCTACCGCCCACTGAGTGCAATATCCGTGAAATATCTGCCCGCCCGCGCGGATAATGTAGTTTACTGCAGCTACTCAAGACTTGAAAGGGTCAGTCTCACGCCTACCTCTGCCGGTCCTTGGCTGAGCATCGGTTCAGCGCGCCTGCTGTAGCTCTCGTACCTTGGAATGTTGTCTTGACGCATCTGAACGGCCGAGAGGTGCATATAGATAATATGCGACCATGTCGGACTTTCTGCTGACAGAGGTGCCGTCTACACAGCTCAAAGAACGTCCTCAAGCCATGAAAGACGAGGACTCGGTGTGCGTCGTTCTTGAGCGCGGTGACTTCGCCGTCTTTGCCGTCCAATATCGCTGTGGCGGACCGAACATCATGTACGACTTCCAAGCTATGGAGTCGCTAGACCATGTTGTTGTCCCCGCAGTTGAGTATGACCCAAACTTCGCGGGACCATGGGACAATGTGCTTCCCCAAGCTGCCGACAAACACTCCGTCGTTGAGCTACGAGCACCCTTTGATCAGGCAGAAATCGCACGGTGGTTTTCAGACTACAAGCTCCGTGGACCGCGGGCGTACATAGCTAGTCACTATGGCGAAGCTCGGGCGCAGGTGCTATCAGCAGGAGAGAAAGTGTGGGACGCTTGGGAAGGCTATGTGGGCGAGCTCTATACCGAGCTTACTCAGCAAACTATCATACGTGAATCAGGGTCTCCGCCCCACCATCCTCGTCCTTAACCCAGTCTACCTACAAGATTGCAATAGCTTGAGTGATCTATACATACATGCAACCTGCTGATTATGTTGCCGGACGCGACAGTATATGCTGACTTTCGTCTAAACCGACATAATAGAATGCACAGCAGGAGCGGGATTATACCAAGGTCTTCACTAATGACGAGTAAAGAGAAAAGGTTTCCGCAGCACCGAAGTCCAGGTTGAGGTCATGTCCGGAGCCTTCACGTACGACAACGGTAAAATTACGCGAATTGGGCCAGAAAGGTTTTTCTGATACCTGAAGCGATGCTGCGTCACACTGCGCATCATTGTCGGGGCCGTTGAGGCAATGAAGTTGGTCCATCGCCCCGATCATCTCAACTACAGGGCCTCTAAATCTTGTGGCGGGAACGTACACCGATGGCAGTTCGCGCGTGTGCCAAATGACGCTGACATCCAGGGTCAGTGTGTCGAGCATGAACACGCTAGGCGAGAAGGTGGATGTGTCGGGCGCGTAAAATGCGGAGCGATTAGGTGTGCTGATGTATCCAGGATCGAGGTTGCCCCAGCGCACAGGGTCGACGTCACGCGCGAGAGGCTTTGACGCGTTCGCGGTGTCTAGGAACCCCACGTCGTGGATGTGCCCGGTGAGGATCATCGCATCGATGAAAGACGTAGTTGGCTGCGTGATGGCCACGAAGTTGAAGATGACGGAGCCCTGGGAATGACCAATCGCAACTACCTTCTTGAATCGTTGGAGACCAAAGCCGAACAGGGATGAGAGCGTCCCATCCTTGAGCTTCTTAGCCAAAGTGACTGCGATTGACGCGACGGTGGGTATCTGCACGTCCGTCGAGTTTACTGGACGATCGCTTAGACCCACGCCGAGCTGATCGTATGAGAAAGTGGTCTGCCCTTGAGAACATGCATGTGCGGCGTAGGAATAGTTCTGAAATCCGTTCATGGGGAACGTCCAGTATTGATGGGTGTACGTGGAGCCGTGCATCAGCAGCTGTACGCGATCTGCTCCCCGCCAGATATCAACAAAGCAAGCGACATGAATCAAGTCACGAAATCACCTGTATTGCTTTCTGGAGGCTGACAGAACTCTCCAAAAATATTGAATATCTTGTTCAGTCGGCGCAAGTTGGTGGTGGTGAGTCCATCTTCGGGGTCGACGGGAATCTTTATGTCAACGGGAATAGGAACTGCACCAAACGTGCAAAGGCACGCCGTGCTGTCTGCACCAGGGCCAGGAAGTGCAAAAGAAGCCGCGCACGACACCCAGCACAGAAGTAGCACAGGAACCAGTATCATAAACAGCGACATAGTAGACACCGTGCCTGCGTGAAACGCAAGCAAGAGTCGGGAGTGAGCATACAGGTACCACTGTACAACACATGAAACGTACCTTTTGGTTGTGACGGATGTTATAGCTAGTGTAGCTATGCTCCGAGCGTGTTTATATAGCGTGCAGGAAGGCTTCGCGCGAGCATCATGGGAACATGCATCCGCGAGAATACTGTCAGGTGCATCACTTCGACGCGGTTCCATCAGTCGAGAGCTGCGGGATTCGAGTATTTCCGACCCCGGAGGGAGAAAGTGGATCGCGTGTACGAAGATGAATGCACGAAGGCTCTAAAAACCAATGATAGGGCGTTTGACGCGCGGTAGCAGTCGGTGGCTATCTGAGAGCTTGAGAACATCACTGGAAGCGGACGAGACTCACTTGAAGACAACCCGAGCCTATGTATGAGCGTACGACCGTGATTGACGTGAGAGCTTGTTTATCATGTAGATATGTCGCAAAATGGCTACGTTCGAAGTTGTCCTTGCATCTGGTATTCGGCGAAACACCAAAATCCTCGTCTGTGTAGTGAAGCGCTGTGGGTAGCCAGAATAAATCTGAGATCAGATGCTTGTGAGTAAAGTGATTGCAAGGGAGAAAGAGCGTGGTTTCCTCGAGCTTGCTTATGTCGGCGCCACGCGACCTGCAAAATATCTGCGGTCCACCTTCGCAGACCGAACAGGAAAAGCAGTCCATGAAATAAACGCTACGATGCAAGTAAATTATTCTACAGCTCCATCTTGTCTTCTTTCTCGTATCCAGGATTTTTAGACAGGATGACAAAGTTCTCGAGCACGTTGGAGAACGGAATGTACTCTTCTGTCGCGAGTTCTGCGCGCTCTGTCGTGCCCAGCCGCACTGGCGTCGAGTGTGTCTGGAAGCCGGAGATTGTTCTTGGTTTGCCTGCTTGGCCAACAACATCGACAGCCTGTCAAAATACACATGAGCCCAGGTTCCAGTGCGATAGGAAATGGGAGCACTGACTTGACCGACGCGAACCGTCACAGGCATGCTGTTAAGCTCCTCGTCCACGGTAATCAAGAACCGGGGATACATCGCTGGCGTCAGGAAGAACAACATCCAGTGGTACTTGT
The DNA here is from genome assembly GCA_001969225.1 of Ceriporiopsis andreanae CBS 279.92. NCBI lineage: Eukaryota > Fungi > Basidiomycota > Agaricomycetes > Polyporales > Meruliaceae > Ceriporiopsis > Ceriporiopsis andreanae. The sequence goes on from ALYI01003555.1 coordinate 33,095, forward strand.
CAAGAACAACTGATTCACAGGTATTTAGTATCAATGAAGCTAAAAGATTATCAAAGAAACTTACATCCTTTCGCGTCCGTGAATGCAAGTAGAGTCGCGAGCAAGCCGGCAACGCCTGTTCGACTCATGATCGAGCGGTCGTGGAAGAAGGGATTGATGCCGATCGTGCCCTTGCCCATGTTCACGAGACCCTGCGCGATGCGGACGATGAACAAGCAGTCTGGCTCCTTGTAGTAGTAGCTCGCGAGTTGCCTGAGCATTTGTGCCAGACGTGCGTTGTTGGTGCCCGCGCCGACGAGACCCATGGCGAAGATAGCGTTGAGCGCGACGGAGAGGTCGTTGTCGTGGCTGTATTTGGAGAGTGTGTCAAGAACTGGGAGTTGTGGATTTGATGCGCTGAGGAGACCGAGGGCGAGTGGTACGGCTTTCCGGATGACAGGCTCGCCGTATTGCATCTGTACGAGGAATAAGTCAGGAAGGTTGCCCAAATCAATCAGAACTGACATACCAAGTGGCTGAGTTGCCGCATGCACATCTCCGAGCCAACGTCTTCTCCCATCGAGACAAGCGCGATACCAAGCACGGCGAACGCTTGGAACGTATCGTCCTTGACAGGTGCTTCCTCCTCCGCAGGCTCGCCCTCCTTCTTCTCCTCCTTCTTATCATCTTTGTCGTCTTCCTTCTCCTTCTTCACGAGGTGCTCGTCGCAGTGGTGCAACAAGCCCTGAACATGGAGAACGTTGCCCGTGCCAGCGTACGCACACATATCGACAAGTACCCGCGCCTGGTTCGAGATCGCTTCGTGCTCAATGGCTTGGAGAGCGATATTCACGGCGTCCGTCGCGTCTTGCAGACCTGTGAGGAAACGTCAGCACGAGCCGAACATCTGATGATATCACGATGCGTACCAACGTAGAGTAGTGCCAAGCCGAGTGCCATATACCGTGACCACTTTTCGTCCAACTGCTTCGCCTCCCTCTCCATGAGGGTCTGGAGAATTGTGCTGGTGATCTCGCCGTTCCCACTCCCGACGTAGATGAAGCCGAGCGCGAGCGCTGCGAGAGACGCAATCTCCATCGACACTGACTCGTCGGCAATGTATGGCAGGAGCAACGCCTTGAGGTCTTCGCGTTGAGCACCAGCATACGCTAACCCGAGGCCGATGATGGCGCTTGTCCTAAGAGTGACGGACTTGTTCTCGACGTACTCGCCGAGCAGCGCGAAAGCCGCGTCTGCTTCTGTGCGGACTCCCGTGTTGAGGATACCAGTCGCAAGGAGGGCACCAGCCTGTCGCAATATCGATCGGTACAGGTGGTTTAGGAAATAAAGTTCGCAAATACCTTGATGTATTCCTCTGATGAGTATGTGTACTTGTCGACGTGACTCAAACCGACGTCTGTGTCCCACAACAAGCTAAGACCAAGACTTGCAGCAGCGCTCAACATGCCTATATCCAGAGGCGTCAGATATGTCTCGAGCGCATATGCGGAGTCAAACTTACCATGATCCTTGTTCTTATAGATCCAGCTATTACCCTCATCAGCCTCAACCATCAACTTGTCGTTGCCGAAACCAGCATTGACGAAAGCATTGACGAAAGTTCCGGCCAAGTTGCCACGCGCGGAGTCAACGTTCGCGCTTGTCGTCTCTGCATACGCGGTGATCAGCAGGAATTGCGTGCAAGTAGAAACGACTCTTACTTGTGTTCTCCAAATGCGACTTGTAAACGTCTTCGAGGCTCTTGGGTTCGAGCGCACCGAGCTCCTTGCCGAAGTCGCGGAAATGCTGGCTGAGACGCGTGTTACTCAAGCAATCCAGAAGATCCTCCGGAATCTCCTCCTCTGAGTCCTCCGGGTAGATCCACTCCTTCGGCACGCCTGCGCGAGCAAGAAGGTACGCCAGCTGACGCTGCATGAGGGGGTTTGCGGGCGCGAGGAAATCTTCGCGGACAAGATCTTGGTCGCCAAGGCGGATGGCGAGCGAGAGTGCCTCAGGGAATCGTTGGTGCTTCGAGTAGATCGCGTGCGCGGTCTTGAGGAAGGAGGTGTCGTCCGGCGTCGGTAGGAGGCAAACGCACGCGAGTATGTACTGGCATACGCGGGCGAACGTGTTCTCGTCGACCAGCTCGACAATGCGATCGATTATCTCGAGCTCTTCGAGTAGATCTACCGCGTCGGGCTCCGCGTTGTGGTGCAGCAGGAAAGTAGCGCACTCCGTAGCCAGATTACGGAGGTCTTCGTAGGACCCTACTGGGGCGAACTTGACCTTCTCCTTCTTCACCTTTGGCTTCTTCACCTCGGGCTCCTTCTCGGGCTCCTTCTTCTCCGCGTCGTCCTTCTTCTCGTCTGCTGCCGCGGGCTTAGGCGCGTCCGCTTCATCGTCCGAATCCCAGTCCTCCTCTTCGCCCAGCTCCCGTGCTCGGAACTCCTCGCCCAATTCTGCCGCGAGATGGCGTACGTATTCGTGTCCCCAGAGACCAGGCTCGGAAATGTGCTTCGTGGATGGAAGCATAGACGCCGAGAGCAAGCGGTATCGCAGTGTACCTCGCGATTGTGTGTCGGAGTAGGTCATAGCTAGCACAGACAGAATATCTGCGAACAGGCTCTGCGCGACATCAGTTTCGCGGAGGAGGAAGACTAGTTATCAGACGAACCTTGTCTTCTGAGTCTGTCCATGTCTCGTACAGCTCCTGCAGCGCGGGGTAGTGTGGGTGTAAGAACTTAAGAGGCTTTGGGACTGAGGTCATAGACGAAGTGGATGTCCGTATCAGTGTCCGTAGTGTCTCCAGTGCCGGTCTGTAGAGCTCAGTGTTGGATTCCTAGAGGCCCATCGAATTATGAGCGTGCTGATATAACACTGGGGTGAGCACGTACCTTCAAACGTTCGATGAGCATCTCCAACTCGTTCTTCAGCTGTAAATCTTCATCTGACTGGATACCACCGATCAGCCACACGCAAGCTAACCAGCCAGATCAGCACATACGAGGTCTTCCCCCTCCTTGACGTCGCCATTTGGTTTGGCCTTGTCGTCTTGCTCCGGTTTTTCCTCCTTCTTCTTGGGGTCCTTTGCGGGTACTTGTATGGGGATGGTTGGTGCAGACATGGCAGGGGTTGAGGAGGATGGAGGGAGGATGAAAGGGCGAAGCGTACGCGTACGTATCCGCTTATGGGAAACAGTCGCGTCCTCTTTCGCTTATGTAAGCCTATAATTGTGCTTGAGGATATTTCACCGCGTCCCAGATTCCAGAACAATAATGTTCTCTCTTGTCTCCTCCCTCCATCCCTTACAAGGAACATCGACCGTTGGTCCACCCTGACAGTTTCTGTGCAACGCTCGCTTGTAGCTACCATGCCTTCAGAACCCGTGGTCGACCTATCGGAGCTCTCTCTGTATCCCGCGACGGTACAGCAAGTGTTGGAATCCCGTACGCGAACGGCGGTGCAATGGTCGAGGGGATTAGCGTTAGAAAAATACATAGAACGCGACGTAATTATGGGCGAACACGAACACGCGAATGACGGGAAGCTAATCACCTGGTGCGCCGAATTATGCCTATGACTCGAAGTGCTGACGGTGAAGATTGTAGGGTTTTAGCACCCAGGAGCGACCCTTTTACGTTGGACTTCATGTGCTCATGTGAGACGTGAGTGTGGTCACCTTGTATACTGGTTCGTCGTCTGACACGCCTAGCTTCCGGCGCATCGGTATTGTCGCGCGTCGCACTGTAGACGGACACACCACCGTGGAAGAAGTAGCGTGTTACGGGGTTGCTTCAGTCTTCACACCCGCGTCCAAGCGCAAGAGAGGGTACGCCGCACACATGATGAGCCTGCTGCACTGGGTGCTCGCCTCGCCAGGCGCGATAGCGCCCCAGTTTCCTGCTGTCTGGGGCAGACCACCCATCGCGCGGCTCGAAGACGCTAGGTTCTCTGTCTTGTACAGCGATGTCGGGGACACGTTTTACCACCGGAGATGCAGTTGTTTGCCGGACAAGCAGCTAGGGTGGGTGCCCAAGGAGGTTACCACGACGGCGTGGCAGCCGCACCCGTTGCTCGTGGACGCCCGCCAGTGGAAGTGGCTATCAGAGGACGACGCTGTGGGAGTGTGGGAAGAGGATGTCGAGCTGATGAAGCGTGATGTTGCAGCAGCTGCTACGAGTGGCGCCCCCGCTTGCGCCTTTCTACCTACTGGAGGGATAGGTCGCTGCTCTATCACACGGGTCATGCGCTTTACGGACCAGGGACCAATATCACCGCTCAACGTCTGGGGGATCCGACTCACTGACGAGGACGCGCCACTAGTTTACGCCACTTGGTCACTGGAGAGTGCTAGCTCGAAGAAGATGGTCCTGACGCGCCTTAGAGCAACGAAGGACACTTTCCCCGGCTTGATGGCGAAAGTTATGGAGGTCGCACTCCAGCACAATATCGAAACGATCGAGGCTTGGAATCTATCTACGGATCTCCTTACTCTTGCGGCGGAAATCGGCGGGAAAACGTTCAATCGGGACGAGCATATATCGTCGATGAAATGGTATGCACCGGAGTCTGAGGTGGATGTGCAGTGGCTGTTTAACGAGAAGTACGTCTCCTTTTTCCTGTGTCGTTTGCATGCTTAGTCGTCATTTTTAGATTTTGTTGGTGTTGATGATTCGAATGGGATGGTAGATTTAGACAGCCTGCACTGTAAGCTTTCTCGAGCTACGCCTTGGGTAATGCACACGCGGCTGAGTTCTGGCGGCAGTGTATATTCATACATGCGTTGACATACCTAATTCGAAGGGCAGTATATGACGCTTTGGCTCACGGACGTATTACATGTCACTAACCCACGTATGTCATGCCATATCGAGTTCGCAGCCAGCTCTGCGGCAGAATAGTGAGCACCACCGACATAAAAAGTATCATTATTTGAGTAGTACAACGAAGTATATCGATACAAGGCTGATGACAATCTCAACTTGTAGTTTGTTCTTCCGTTCCCTGAACTTGGGTCGTATCCCCATTTCCATCTTGGGTTGTATCCCCATTACCATTGCTCACAGAGACCGCCAACCGCCGCGGTTCTAGCTTATAACGATGCTTGACCTTCAGCGCTTTCCTCCTCATCCGGTCCTTGCATCGATCACAAAGGCCGGCGGAGACGCCGGGAGCCAGAGTGCGGTGGCAAGTCTTGTTAGCACACTTCTACAGTAATGACAGTCAATATCAACATCAGTCTCGGACAAGATGTACTCACATGTGACGCCTGCACTTGCTCCGGCTCGTGCGACAGTTCTGATACTTGCGCGGCCTGTCCCTCTGCTGCTGTCTGACGAACTATCGCATCTACCGGTGTAGCGACGCCATCCGTGTTTTCAGCCCGCGGGCCATGCATCTCAGGCTCTTGCGCAGTTTCGTCAGCCGACGCCGTTCCACTTGACTCAACAGACGGCGCCACTGATGCGCTCCCACTCCCATTCGGGCTGTCAGCGACTTCCTGGCGCTTGGATGCGTCGTTATCCGCAAGCACGACAGCCCGACGCCGTTTGCGCTTCGTGGCCGGGGGCGCCGCGGACCCAGGAACGCCCCACGGCGCGCCCGTACGCGCCGAGAACGTGAACTTCAGGGAATTGCCATCTGGCGGCGTCTCTGTGGCGTACGCCTGGTCGCTTTCTGCGCGCGCAGAGAAAGTGCTGTACGTTGGGTTGAGCACCGGCGGAACCGAAGGCGGCGGGGAGGCGTGGGGAGGCGCATTAGTAGGAGGTGCACTCGCGGAAGGCGTTCCTTGTGGAGGCGGCGGGCGCTGATATGCGTATGGATATCCGTAGGGAGGCGGGTACGGCGGGTACGGCGGGTATGAGCCCGGATACATTGCCTGCGGGGGATATCCTTCGCGGGGATAACCTGGCGGCGGTGGAGGCGGCGGACCGTACGGATACTGGACACCTGGCGGAGGGTATTGCGCGCCCTGTGGCGGCGGGTATTGCGCTCCAGGAGGAAAAGGATATTGTCCCGGTGGAGGATACTGCGTGCCCGGCGGGGGAGCATATTGCGTGCCTGGTGGACCAGGGTATGGGCCCATGGGATACGGCGGCATATAGTACGGCCAAGGATACTGCTGGTGAGGGCCTTGTCCCGCCAGATAAGGAGGAAGAGGGCCAGGGCCAGGTACGGTTCCTGTGTTGCTTACTGGCGACGGTATCCCCGATTGAGATACTTGAGCGGGTTCACTGGAGGTTGATGCTCCAGTGTTGGTCGGGACATCAGCCTTAACTTTCCGTTTCGACTGTTTCTTGGGCTTTGGCGGAACGGCGTCTGCAGGTTCATTGGAAGTTGACGCGTCGGAGGGGCTAGCAGGTTTTGCGACAGAAGGCCGCGGTGGCTCCGTGATGTTGCCCTCCTCGTCCGCAAGCACAAACGACAGCGTGCCATCCGGATTTCCTGTATACTCTGCTATCGGAGACTGTGGGCTTATGCGTAAGATTTCGTCAGCAACAAATATACTGGGACTTACCTCTGGTATCATGTGCCTCTCCGGGAGTAGTGGGTCCATGAAGACCAACATTCCATCGGATGCTGCCGCCACTGCCTCGGCCGCTTCTTCTGCAAGTTCTTCAGCAGCTTTCTTCTTACCCTCCTTCTTCGTAGTCTTCTTCTCTTTCTTCTCGCGTACTGTCCGCGGCGGCAAAGGCTCGACCATGATCCCGCTGTCACGCAGCGCCTTGATGCGGCGCGACGCGCGGTCGCGGGCGCGGCAGGTGTCGCACATTTTCCATGGGTTGCTGGGCGAGAGCAAATTGTGGCACACCTTGATTGAGCAGACGTGGTTCGTCCGACGGGTGCCTCGCGCGGCTGGGGGTATGCCCTGCAGGTCTAATGAGATTTCCGCTACCAACAATAGATTTCTGAAAGAGCACAAACCTGGCGTTCTGCAGTGGCGGGGTCCATCGACGTCGCCCGCGCCGAGTCACCGAACAGTGAGCCCTCCGCGTCGTCCTCGTGTTCCTCCGTGCTCTCGCGCATCATCGATACCGAGGTGTGCGAGTGCGCATGTGCACCGACTGCCGCGACCCAGCCTTCTAGAGCTTGTGCCTTGCTCTCCTTATCGCGCACCCGCTTCAGCTTACTGTGATGTCGGTTCTGTATCCTGTGTCGCTCGCATCGGAGGTATTGGTAGTTACCGGGCAGAATCTCTCGACAGTGCGATACCGTGCACATGCGGGGCGCAGTGCTATTGATCACCGGGCGAGGTCCGCCTATGTGGCTGCCCTCGTCGTCTTGCCAGTCTAGCTGGGGGTCGGGGTCGGACAGGGGCTGTCACGAATATGTCCTGCATAAGAAATTTTCCGCTTAACTGCATCCAAATCACTACTCACAGGCAATCCGTTCGCTATTCGCTCCCTGTTCTCCTCCTCCCGCAAGCGCTCCAGCTCTGCCACAGCCTCTTCCTTCTCGAGCTTCCATTTCTTGCGCTTAGTCGTGCCGTAGTTCCGGTATCGATCCCTACACGGCTCGCACATTTTGAAGTACGAATCTCCAGGTATGAGGGTCTTGCAGCCCTTGATAGAGCAGTAGCGAGGTGGAAGCCCGCCCTCTAGCTGTGCCGCTGCTTCCTCGATGCTCTTCGACGATATGACACCTTTGGGATGCAGGAGTGAACGAGCCGGCTGCAGGATAGGTGCCACGGAATTGACATCGCTGGAGCCCGGTGGCTCTCCAGACATGAAAGCTGGTCCAGAGGGGCCTCCTGGAGAGAACACGGACATCGAGTGTGACGACGGTCCGGCGGAGGGCTGAGGTGAGTTGTGCGCTTTTGATTGGGAGTACGGGTGCAGCGCGTTGGGCATCCCCGGCATCGACAGCGCACCGGCTAGTTCTGAGCTGCCATGGGGGTGAAAAAGCTGGGGGTCGAGTGCGCCATTCTCCCATCCGAAGCCATATTGTGGCGGCGTCGACTCGTTCGGGCGAGCACTCTGACAGCGCAACCCCCAGAAGTTAGTGCGTGAGAGATGTAAAGGACTGCACGACGCACTTCTGCTTCGACTGGTGTCTGTCTGCTGCTCACCGGAGGCGCGGGCCCGACGTCTGCGTCTGCGCTGTCCGCGTCGTGCAACCAGACCGCGCCCGCCTGCGCGCCGAGCAGTGCCTTCTCTTGCTTTCTTTTCGCCCGTTTCGTGCTCGCATACGTTCGGTGTCTGCTACGACATGTTTCGCACATCTTGTTACCATAGTCTAGAGGGAGCACCGCCGCGCATCCGCGTACAGAGCAATACCGAATCGGCGTCGTCGCTGCGTGCTGTTGGTTCGAAGAATCATCATGATCATTCTGAACGACTTCAGGATAGAGTATATCTGGGCCTGTTGGTGGTTGTAGAGGTGGATGGTTGGCGAAATAAGAGCCCATCCTTGCCAGACGTCGACTCGGCACTAGACGGTCAGAGCTGGTCAGAGAGAGAAATGGGAATGCCTCGGGCGCGGAGTTTCAAGTGCGTGACAAAGTTATAACTCAGATTTTGCGGGCTGTGCGTTGTCTCATTTTCTCCCAGCTCTACGAAAACCTTTTTCCAACTACTGTGAAAGACACGGGCGAGAGTAACGGTCCAACGACGCTGTGAGGCCAGTCTCCGAGCTGATTTTCAAGATGCCAGCAGGGTGAACCTTATATCCGCTTATGTACTGTGCGAACGCCCGGCGCGAGTCGCCCATTTCTTGTCGTCGACCATCTTGCTCTCGTGTTCTTCTCAGCTATGACAGATATCAGCGTATACCTTGATTTTTGTGTAGGGGACCGTGAAGCTCACGCGCAAGAACAATCGGAATACGACGCGAGCGCCGCGCTGCTTGCCAAGAATGCCACTATCTACGGGCTTCCAGCATCTCCTGCAGACCTGTCCGAAGAGCAGCAACAGATCCTGTCAGAAATAGATGTACTTGATCAACATTTCTACTGTGCACACGCTGGCCGACTAGCTCCATGTTTGTAGAGCACGCTGCAACTGCGCTTCTCGCAGCCTCCACCTCTGTGCATCGGGAGACTAGTCCTTAGACTCGATCCTGCACCGGGTCTGGCGAAGACGAGGGCGAACTTCGTGGCGTTGTGTACTGGAGAGAAAGGGCCGTGTAAGCACGCGCCGAACAAGAAGTTGCATTACCTCGAGTGCCCGATGCACCGCATCGTGAAGGGTTTTGTCGCCCAAGGCGGCGACATCACTCGTGGTGACGGAAGCGGGGGAGAGGCAAGTATCATATTATGCTGAACCAGTGTGGTACATCTAACCGTGGCGTGATCGTCATTGGCAGTCAATTTATGGCGGGAAATTCAACGACGAGAAAGAAGGTCTCAAGCGCAAGGTCCAACGAGGGTCACTAGCTATGGCAAACTCGGGCAAGAACTCGAACTCCTCCCAATTCTTTATCGTTCTGGCCAATGACGATGCGACCCTGGCGAAGCTGCATGGGAAGTATGTAGTCTTCGGAGAGGTCGATTCTGGGCACGAGGTGCTGGACAAGCTTGATGAGGTAGCTGGCGGTGCAGACGGGAAGAGCAAAGTACCAGTATGGATTGGGTCGTGCGGCAAATGTTGATGACTATTACTACCCTCGCAGTACTCACAAGACGGACGATGCTTCCGCAGCGATTACCAGATTGTAGCCAGCTCTTCAAGCAAGGACCTGAGGATGCTCATCTGACGGAGCTGCTGTTGTATCTCTGCGCTTACACAGGTCGAGATGTGGCGTAACTCATATGCGTGATGTAAGTGGTCGGCTACTCGCTTGATTTGTAGTCAAGATATGAGACGTCTTATTTATTTTTTTTCCAGATGGCGCTGATGTCAATCCAATAATTACAGTCCGAATACAGACGAGCGTGAGCATAAGCCTCGCTCTTCCCAAGTCTCTTCTATGCTTTATGGACATCGAGTCCACCTATTATGCGAACAGAGACGGATCCTTACGCCTTGGCACAGGAGGCAGGCCCTCCCGAGTCGCGGTAGGCTGCCGAGAGAAATGTCAGCTAAGGGTGGCATGCAAGGGAGAAAAGCTGCCCAACAACACGTACGTGAGCGACGCGTCAAGCGACGACACACTGAGCTCCTCCATTCTCTCCGCTGTCGTGGTTTTGCGGCAACTCAGACTCAGTCTGAGCAGCGTAGCATATAACGAGGAAGGCGAAGAAATCCATTCTAAGATGAGGTTATGTGAAGGCATGAGGTGCTACACTGTTTGAACGGTTTCAGTGAATGCTGTATTCGTTGCAGAGTGAGCCCAGGAGTGGTAGGTATATATACGCTTCTCCTCACTGTTATGTTCTTCACCTCAGATCGCCAACACCCGCTACCGGAACGTCTGGTCGGGGCCTTTAGCCCACTTCGCCCGTCTCTTACGCTCTCACAGACGAGGATCATTCTACTACGTGACATGTGGCGCAACATCAAGTTGATCAATGTTGCGGCGTATGCTTTGACGTAGGCGCGGACCTGATGGTACAGTCTAGAAATGCGCAGATCAGGCTGTCCGGCTGCTCAGACTGTTCTCTACCCGCACGCGGGAACTAACCTGGAGTGAGTGATGTGTCTCGGTAAACGCAGTGCACCAACATGGCCAGGCGCACTTTGCGATTTGTATATTGCGGCACCACAGCCGTCACGGTATTCAGTTTCTTGCACATCATGCCCATCTGTCATTTTCTTACACTATATGGAGGCGCTGTAAGCTCATCGACGATTCCAGCCTTGTCAAATTACCCGCCGCAGGGCATCCGAGTCGTGCAGAGCGGGTGATAAGGAATCAGGACCATGATGAGGTGAAAAACACAGCGAGTGATATTCTGACAAAAAGGGGAGAGTGAGGCTATTCGAGTAAGCGTAAGTATCGAACGTTCGACAGTCAAAGCTTCAACAAAATTTGATATCTGCATTGAAGCTTGAGGTTGTATCAGAGTGGTAGCTATATTCAGTCATGACGGCCACAGTTATGGGTTGCCCTCATCCTTGTCGATGCTGTACACCTGCTTATACCGCGATGCCGAGCTCCTTTGCAATAATAACAGCGGCTTTCTCAGCTATGGCGAGTGTCGTTGAATACGTGTTCTGTGGAGCGACATTAGTCTTTGAGAAGAATCGGGCGAGGGCGTAGATCTTACCGCAGAGACGTTCGAAGGTGCGATAGAAAGATCTATCATTCGGTGATAATCAGCGCCACACTCGAGCTACAGGGAATATAACATACCAGCAACTTTCAGACCTTGCGTGCCGTGCACATCGAGCTTGGAATTGACAACACCCCCGAGGTCTCGAGACTTCATCGCACATGTTCCTAACTGTGGCATCGGTCTTCAGTGATACGTATACAGATGAGAATGTTGAACATGAACTTACTGAGTGCCACGCAGTCCCCACTGGATGTGATCAAGGTCAAATAAGGTATGGCGATCACCTACATATAACGTACCTGACTCTCTTGTGTACTCATCTATGGCTTTATCCTCGTCTTCAGTATACACTAAGTCGGGGGCATCGATAGCAACGGGCCCGTCACGGGCCAGACAAGCGTTTGGGCTGGCTTTGTCAATGTGAGGATGGTTTGGGGCTTCTCCCCGGTAACAAGGCATGCGGCGGGCGAGTTCACGGGCGCGCTTGTACGCCCAGTTCATGACCGACGCATCACCCGCACTGGTACGACGGGCACATTATCAAGAAGGAGGCACAGAGAGAGGACACATGTAAACTCACGCTGTAAAGTAACCTGTCTCGAAGTCCGGGGTGGCCGAAGGATCGTCGCCTGACTTAATGTGTACGTGACCGCGGGAGGAAGGATGAGTGATGAAGTAGCCCATACAGAACGCCTTCTGGTCTGTATCCATAGGACCGACCGCCCTGACCTCCGATAATCAGCGGCACGTAACGCATGACTCTGTGTAAAACTTACATCGCCACCGAAGCTATCACTAGGATGGGCTTGTCGGAAGCGCAGGAGTTGAGTTCGCGCCACGTCGCCTGAAATTCGGGGCCGATGGCTCGCAGGTCCTCCTCTGTTGGTCTGAGTCTGATTCCAGCATCTATCGAACTGGGGTCCACACAACTCAGAGCGTAAGGAGGAACGAACGGCACAATATCTCACTTGCTTGACATCATTCCCGAACCGTCCTTCTGCCATTGAGCAGACCATTCTTGACGCGAGTTTAGAGCTACGGAAGTGGCGGGAGGAGCATAAGACTCACTATCCACTTCCTCTTTGACGCCACTGAGGATGCCATCGATTGTCTCCGCACTGTCGCTGGCCGAGTAACGAGAGAACATGACTGGGTGATCTGGAGGGCCATGTGAGAATTAAATTCGTCGTCATACATCAGTCCCTTACCTTGGTAGTTCTCCCCCACCCCAGGTAAATCTATTATCTGTTGGACACCCGCCTGTTCCAGAACGGAGCGTGCGCCAATTCCCGATCGCTCCAATATACCAGGCGATCCAAAGGTACCAGCCGATATAACGATCCTGGGAGCATGAGCAACGAAACGTTCCTTGGTCGACGTAGCCGTGTCGCCGCGCGGGTTCTGGACATACTCAACGCCGATGGCACGGGTGCCTCTGCGCCACAGACCGTCAACAGTGTTGTCTGGGTCTGCCTCGCTCGCTAGACTTACTCGAACAACACCCTCTTGACGAGAACTCCTGTCTTGACGGTCAGATTGCCGCGTACTTTGTCGTAGATAAAATTGTGGGCCACGTCCGATCGTTTGCCGTCGTCGGCGCCAATCCACCTGCAGAACGTCAGACAAGCACGACACGCATCAAGACCGACTGACTTCTGCCAACGCTGCGCACGTCTACGTCAGCGATGAAATTATGTTTAACTGAGAGCGCTACTCACTCCATAACGATTGCAGTGAAGGGAGTCGTTGAGGTCATCAGTAGAGCCACGCTGCGTGTCATACTTCGCAGCCGCATCCAAGAAATCTCGTCCGATATTTGTGAAAATACCGCCATAGGACACGTTCAGTCTTCCGGAGTGGCCGTGCGCATCGTCTCGATCAGATGGGATTTGATATTTTTCGGTCTATGGGCTTCCCGCTCGTAAGTGTAGCGAGAGACATGGTACAACTTCACGATACCTTCTTGAGCAGTGGGAGCATATCCGCTGAGCCCCAGCTCGGGTTATTGAACTTATTTTCCCAGTCATCGTAGTCCGACGGGGCGGCGCGCGTGTACATCATGACTGGAAGTGATTAGCCTATTGTTGATTTACAGGAAGGAGCACCACTCACAGTTAACGCTGGACCCACCACCGACGCATTGGCCGTGCGGGACTACCACCGACCGTCCTAGAAGCTGAGGTTCGGGATTCGACGCCACGAAATTGACTGTCTTGCTGTCCGGCTGCAAGTGAGTCAAGAATCTAGCAGGCTGGATGTGGGCGAGATCATCTTGCGTGTGCGGTCCTGCCTCTAATATCAGAATATTCAACGAGGGAGCTGCGTCCGCGAGCCGGCTAGCGATCAGACATGCGCTGGTACCACCTGTCGCGTTGTTAGTCTCGGAGCGACACGAAGCAATATATGGACTCACCACCTGCAAAAATGATGTCGTATTCAAGGCCTTCTTGGGACATTCTGGCTTATTCTCGAGTTGCTGATGACCAAGTGCATGTGGGCCCAGGTACTTATATATGCCAGCGTTCATGGGCACGCAAGCTGATCGCGAGAATGATTCGGGCTCCGAACTTGTAGCCGGTGCTGCGTAAGTGTAGTAGGCATTGATGCATGATTCTGAACGCCTGCTGGCCGCCGGAAACACCACAGGTCAAGATGGCGGGTTCCTGATATTCGTCAGTCGGTGTTGTGCGCAGACTGCGATTGACGATTACGTCTATCGAATTTACTTTTATTCATATTCATCTTTCGGATGGATCGTCACTTTCTCGGGCTTTGCGCGGTCAATAATTGTCGCGTTAGAAGGACCAACAAGGGGGTATATGCATATCCTGTCGAGCTGCCGAACATTGCTGCGCGTGTATCGTCAATGAAGCCTGTGGATGTCGCGGCCGGGCTTGAAATACATGCCCGAAATGAGAACCGCCTTCACATGGTTCTCCTTGGCTAACGGTATCTGTCAGCGTAGTCGTACACACAAAAGACAGAGAAGATGGACCCGTGTCACATTCGAGGCGGATCATCGGCAGAGGGTATGCTAGACGACGAGGCATTTTACCGCTCTCGTTTCTGTAGCAGTGGCATATGGTCAGTCTCGAACATGATTGTAAGCCTGGGTACTACCATGTTTAGCGAAGGTGGAAAGATGCAGATTTCGCCAAGGCGGCGGTCGACGGTGAGGGTGGCAAAGGTGAGGGTAGCAAATTGATGATAACAACCGCCAATTCACTCGACAAACCCGCATTGCATGGTTTCAGCTTCAGCTGACATTGTTTTGAGCAGGTGCAAGTTACAGCGCCAGGGAACTTCAACCGTGCATGAACTCGTCGCACAACTCAGCGCTCAGCGTTCGCTGAGAAATCGACATGAAGTTAGACTCGGTAACGAGATAGCCTACGAAACAATTGAATGCCTCACCGGATCTCAGAAACCCAACAGACGCTTACGCTCCACAGAGATCGAATACAGCACATTGCTTCATACTACCGGGGGCGCACGAAAGTCTACGAAGGTAGGACGCGATGGTAGCGCGCGTCAGAGTTTTTGGATCTTGATGGATCTGGACGCCTTGTCTTATGTAACAGCACGTGCCTAGCGATCGATCGAGATTTGAATCACGACTTGAGTCTTGCCGTGAACAGCTGTTCTCTATTCCAGACGCAGAGGTATTGACCTTGCTGGACAAAGCTGTCACAGTTAGGTCCATTGTACTTTGTGCTTTCCGATCCACCAGAATAAGTAGGCTGCACCTTGCAATACGCGCTCGAGAGGTGGGAATTCATGACATTGATTACTGCAAATCAAAATTCCACGACCCGAACCCGGTCATCGTGGCCATAAGGCGACCAGCAATCCGCACGATTTTCACACTCTATCGCACAGTTGGTACTTAGGACGAGCGATATGCAGCTGCGTATTGGAGTAGATGTTGGAGGTAATGTCGCGCCTACTTCAAGTTGCAAGTCTGTCGAGACGATACTGACTGTTCATTACCGTAGGTACCAATACCGATGGCGTTCTAATCGATGTTTCGCGTACCTCAGGGCCGACACGCGGAGTACTCGCTCATTTCAAGGCCCCTACCACTCGCAACGTCTCGGACGGCATCGAGGAAGCGGTCCGCAAGATCTTACAGCTCGGAAATGTGGACACTCCATCCATGATCTCCTGTTTGAGCGTCGGCACGACCGCGTTCGTGAATGCAGTCTTAGAGGCCGACGCCAGGCGGTTGTCCAAAGTCGCAGTGATTCGTTTGTGCGGCCCTTACACGCGCCAATGTCCTCCCTTCATCGATTTTCCGAAACGCCTGAAGAATTTAATCGAAGGCTACATTGGATATGTTGATGGCGGATACGAAAGTTCGTGTCAATTTGCTCGTTCCTGTCGCAAATCATTGACCAAGATGCACAGTTGATGGGCGTGAGATTGCACCTTTGAACGAAGCTCAAATAATAGAGCAATGTACTATCATACACGGGTTGGGTCTGAGAAATGTAAGCAAGAGCCAGTTATCCTTTTGATGGACTATTGAGGCTATTGTCGATGCTGCACAGATCGTAGTATCGGGAGTATTCTCCCCGCTCGACAGTGAAGGCAAGCAAGAAGCTGCTGCCAAGAAAGTCATCCAGAAACAGCTGGGAGCCACTGTGAATGTGGTGTGTTCGCGCGAAGGTGCGCACTTAGCCTACCGTAGCATAGTTAGCGTCTTATCGTGACTATCCTCAATAGTGGGTCAAATCGGGCTGCTCGAGCGGGAAAATGCCTCCATCCTGAATGCATCTATCCTCACTTTCGCGCAGCGCACAATAGCCGGCTTTCAGCAAGCCATGCGCACGCTGAAGCTGGAGTGCCCACTCTTCCTCACTCAGAACGACGGGACGCTCACCTCAGCTGCTGCCGCCTCCCGGCTACCCATCCGCACTTTCGCCTCGGGACCGACCAATTCAATGCGCGGCGCTGCCTTTCTCGCTGGACTGGACGACGAGGGCGAAAAAGCCACATACCATGGGAAGCCCCTGATTGTTGTTGACGTGGGCGGCACGACGACAGACGTCGGCGTGCTCTTGCCGTCAGGATTCCCGAGGCAAGCGGCCGCCTTCATCGAAATCGCGGGTGTGCGGACGAACTTCTCCATGGCCGATGTGCAGTCTATCGGCCTCGGCGGCGGTTCTATGGTCAAAGTCACAGACTCTGCTGAAGGCGGGCATGTAACTGTGGGCCCCGAATCTGTTGGGAACGAGCTCACCCGAGATGCGCGTGTCTTTGGCGGCAAAATCCTCACCACCACTGATATCGTGGTAGCCTCCGGGAAAACGGAGCTCGGCGACAAGAGCCTCGTGCACGACATCCCTGCCAACGTGCTTGAGCGAGCCACATTCGCCATCCAACGGAAGCTCGAACGTATCATCGACAAGTACGTCTTGGACTCTCTCTTTCTACACACACTGACTGCTGGCTAACGGGGACCACCAGAATGAAGACATCTCCGGAGGACGTGACCGTCCTTCTTGTCGGCGGCGGCGGGATAATTGTCCCTGAGCAACTTTCAGGGGTCGGACGCGTTGTTCGTCCTCCTTATTTTAGTGTAGCAAACGCTGTGGGAGCAGCAATGGCCAAGGGCAAGTGTTTTATGTCTTTTCATCGAGTAATCGTCGGATCTGACAGAATGTCCTAGTCGCGGGAGACGTTGATACAATTGAACTGCTCCAGGGTCGTTCAATTGACGATGTGATAGACTCTATCAAGGCCCAGGCAATTGAACGAGCGATTCGGGCTGGTGCTGATCCCAGTAAGTAAACATCCTCTGCAGTGATCGATGTTGAATGACAGTTGTCGCAGGCACTACAAAGATAGTCGAGATAACCAACTTACCCGTTCAGGTTTGCCTTGCCTCGCGAGAAGTCTCGATTATCGTTTGACATAATTCATAGTATGTCACCAATCAAGCCACACGGATTATTGTGAAAGCCGCCGGAGAGCTCTCCTCGGGATCGACAATGCCCAACGAGGAGGTAGTCCCAATCTGCGAAATTGAGATGACCGAGGACTCGGACGAAGACAAACTCAAGGCCTTCGCGATTTCCGAAGAGGAGGAGGAGACTGTCGATCTTAAAAGGTACAGGCCACGCATCGCACGCGATCGTTCGTGGCATCTATCCGAACTGGACCTCGGTACGTATGCAGATGGATACGACGGGTCGTATCCCTGAGTCTGAGACACGCCCTCTGGACAGAATGGATCGCAGAAGGGTGTGGCGTGCTAGGCTGCGGCGGTGGCGGGTCACCTTATCCGCCCTTTTTGATGGCTCGTCAAACGCTACGTGCGGGGAAGGTTGTACGAGTACGAGCCTCAAAATCAAGATTGAAAAGTTATCCGCCTGACAGCTCATTCCCTGCTGCAGGTTGTAGACGCGAACGATGTCCCGGACGATGCCCTATTCACCCGCTGCATGTTCATGGTGCGTACATCGTCATTGGGCTCGATATCACGCTGAGCCGTAACGACGCACACAGGGATCGCCAAGCGTGTCTGTAAGTAAAGATCGTATAACGCGTCAACCATCAGCTTATCGCCCGTCAGAATGAGCGACTTCAAGGCGGCCACGAAATTCCCGCATCCACCAATGCCCTCCTGCGGTACATGCACGTAGACGACTATTATGGCTCGATCTCTGACGAGATTGGAGGCGGAAACGGGATACAGCCTATGATAGTGGCGGCGGAGGCGGGAAAACCTGTCTTAGACGCAGATTTGATGGGCAGAGCGTACCCGAATGTGAGTACCACACGAGGGGCAATTCCATCTGGGACATGTTGGGGTTGACTTTACGGGCCTATCCTCAGATGTATCAGAGGTACGCCGCCAGCTTGCTCGTTGAATACCTGTTGTTTAACATTTTTACAGCCTTCCTGGAGCGTATAACATCAAAGGCGGATTGTGGCCCTGTGCCATCTCGGATGGTGTCGGCAATACGGTCGTAAGTTCTGTCGTATATATCATTTGATTTGGTATATGACGAATGGATACACCAGATTTTGCCGACAGCAAGCGGGCCGCATGCAGTTGAGAATATTCTGCGCTCGGTCACAACAGAGATGGGTTCCAAGAGTGGCGTCAGCATGGCGCCGCTGACTCGGAGGACATGCGAAGACTACGGTGGGTCCACTCCCGCTATGGCCGAAAGCCTCACGACATAACTTGGATTATATGATCAGGAATTTTGCGAACGGTGTCACAAGCGTGGCGCATTGGCCGTGCCATCGCGCTTTGCAGACAGCAAAACGAGATCAAGCACATCCCTGATGCCATCTTGCGCCTGCAAAACGGGGCGTGTCTCTTCGTCGGCAAGATAACTAATGTACATCGGGTGCGCTACCACATGCGAATGATAGAGATCTTGAGACGCTAATATCTCTGCAGGAGGTCCGTAAGGGCTTCACATGGGGCTCTGTGACCATCGTGCATCTTCGTCCTGACGAAGAGGAAGACACCGACACAAACAGCTCTCCCGCAGCCGCTTCGAGCGCCGAAGACACACTGACGATCCCGTTCCAGAACGAGAACCTCTACGTGGTTCGTTCGTCGCCGGGTAAAGAGGACAAGGCAAGCTATGTCCCTGCTTGGATCAAAGTCCAAACACCGCTCACTATAAAATAGATACTGGTGACTGTCCCCGACTTAATAACCGTGCTTGACTCTCAGTCGGGAGCTGCCTTGGGGACGCAAGACTACAGGTATGGCCTACGAGTGACCATCCTAGCCATAGCAGGTGATCCAAAGTGGACGATGACTCGGGAAGGACTCGCTTGCGGTGGGCCGTCTGCATTTGGGTGAGTACAAGCACGGGATCCATTGGTATCGTTCCCTATTAGTACTGATATGTGGCGACAGACTGGATAATGTTCCATTCACGCCAATTGCCCAGTACAAGCCGCCTCAGAGCGTCATTGCGGAATATGCGTGAGACAAACTGCTAATCTGTCTTCGACATGTAGGTGTATGACTATTAGTTGAGGTTAGAGGTTGAAAACCACTACCGGTGCACATATGTAATGGGACTGGAGATAGATGGAGACGCTGATATGTTCCCTCGCAATTCGTCAAGATATCAGGAAGACTGACTGACTTCGAAACGGACTGCACGCGACGTCCAGCTGTTGCATAGAAGTAAGTATTGAGACCGAGGATCCGACCATGGCGGATGAGATGGTAGAGTTACTTCATCTGCATAATCCTCCGACTTGTTTCGGGTGAACCATGCTGTGATTGTGATAGACAGACTGTACTATGATCCCAAGGATGATATTATACTCAACGAGCTTGCACAGGTTGCTCAACGGGTCGGCGCCTCCGACGCGATGTCTGTAGCACTATTAGAGTCCTTCGACCTGTCGCCGTGCTATAGCTTGCTGAAGCGTACGTTATACGGCAAGCGGGAAGCACGTTTGTCCGGCCTGCAGGCCGCTTTTGAGTGCAACATTCGCCGTAGTCGCGTCTGGGTCGCCGGTGACGGCAGTCGCGGTCTCCTCCGTGTGCAAAGGACTGCCCTCGACTGCAACGTGGGGTCATAAAGGAGGATTATGAACCCTCGTGTGGCTCCGTGTGGAAGATAGCGAGCAATTTGAGAGACAAAGGGGTCTCTCATGTGGTCGTCGCTCCTTGAAAGTGGTAAGCGTAGCGGAACTTTATGAGAGAGGCGCTGCCCGGGAACTGCGAACCCCACCCTCTTCCTATTACCACCATGACCTCCTTTCCCTTTCCCGACCCGCCTACGCAGTCCACACTATCCCAGGCACGCAGAGAGGTTATCACCCAGCGCAATCGTGTGTCGAGTCTTTCGAGTAAGATACAAGATGCAGAAGATGAGCTAGCACAGCTGGTCAAGGAGCGCCGATGCGCCATCCAGGAACTGGAGAGGGAACGTACAGCTGCTGAAGAACACCTTGCACAAACCCTGGCGTATTGTTCGCCGATACGAAGGTTGCCAAACGAGATCTTGGGCCAAATATTCATGTGTATCTTCGAGGAGCTGCCGTGTTGTGCCTGGGTGCTCTCAGCAGTGTCTTCTCTATGGCGCCGGCGGGTACTGGCGATGCCCAAACTATGGTCAAAGGTATGTCACGCAGTCGGCGAGTTTAGCTTGACGTTCCGATGTGGCCGCAGTGCGCGGTCGCCAGACAATAACGACGTGCTCTGCGGGCAATCAAGGGACGCTTGGCTAGTACTCGCGCAGCTCGCATCGGCCTAGTTGACGCTGATGCCTCCGCTTGTTCGACCAGATTCGTCTCGTCACTACGCAAGGCTCGTCCGCAGATACTATACGCCTTTGGCTTGAACGCTCGGGGCGCACAGTACCCTTGGACATCGAAATCTTCCTGCGTTCCCCTCAAGCGGGCACGAGCGAACCGACGGCGCAGCGCAGTCGCGCCACGCTGCACGCATCTGATCCCTCTCTCCCAGGCTCCGGCTGGTATGATTGGGATGCTCTCACTCCGCCTGAGCCACCGTCACCCGTCCTCGCGCACGCCCACCCGTATCCGCCACCACTCCCCGCCACAGGTGGCCCGCACGCCACTACTCTGGCGCAGCAAGCTCAAGCAGCAATCTTCTACAATCAGAACGTCTCTGCCTCCGTCACACCGTGGCGACCGCCGCCTGCGTCGCGTGGCAGTTTGCACTGGGGGCACATCGCGTTTTATTATCTCACCGAACAAATCCACCGCTGGGAACGCTTCGTATTTCGCTTCGACAAACGTTTCGCGTCGGTTGATGCACTCAAGTCCATCGTCGGTGCGTAAATTGCTTTTAGTGCTTTTGTCGACTGCCATTGACACGGAGATCCACAGGCGACGCACCTCTACTCCGCGAGTTTGAAGTCTCGTGTGCCGAGCCTGGGTTTTTCGCCTCAAGTGATTGGACGTGGTTGCCGTCGGCGAAAGCAACCGCGCCTTGCAACCTGGAGAATCTCGACTCCGTCACGCTGCAATACGTGCCATTCAAGTGGTCGTCACCTCTATTCCGCAACCTTCGCTCCCTCTCCTTGCGCGCTCTACCGAATAACGCCCATGCCGTGGACCGCCTCCTCTACATCATCGCCTCGAACCCTAATCTCGAGAACCTATCCTTGTATTCATCCTCGGTAAACACTGCCGTCCTACCACTAGCGCTCACGACGCTGGAGCACTTGCGGACATTCAGCGTGGGCGGGCATTATCTTCTGTCTGGATTGCTAGACTCCCTGTGCCTCCCGGCCCTCGAGAGCTTGACAGTAGACATCGACGCACGCGAGGCGATCGAAGACACCATCACCAACTTCCTCGTCCGCTCCAATCACCCTCACATTTCACAACTGTCACTCTCGTACAGCGTGAATCTGGGCCATGGAAGCGGGATATACTACGGCGGCGGCTCCGTGGTCACCTCCTGGAATTTCCTCGCCGACATGGACCACCTCGTCACGCTCCAAGTTGGTGGCTGCCCCTTCGACCCGCTCATCACGTCTCTTGCGATGCCGCCTGACGAGCAGGACCAGTGGTACTGCCCCAATTTGGCCTCGCTGTCCATGCGCGGCTGCCACACGCACCCGACGGACGGCATGGCGAAGCTCGTGCGCATGGTAGAAGCGCGGAACCCGAGTGAGGGCGTCCTCCCGATGTCCGCGCTCGGCGTCACGCCCGTGCGGCTTCGGAATCTGGAGTTGTACGAGTGCGCAGCACTTGGGCAGGATGTCGTGCGGTGGTTGAACGGGCGGATTGAGGATGTCGTGTGCACAGAGCCGACTTTCGACAGGTGAGTGTCCGCTACCCCGCGTCTCCCCGCGCTCACACCCGCTCAAGGCGACTATTTTAGACCACGCAGCCCACAGTATTATCCGTATCTCATCGTATGAGCTTCCAGGGGCTGATTCTCTTCTTGTTCTGTTTCGAAATTATATTTGCTGGTCGTTTTGACATACCTCTACTCTTGGAATTCAGAAGCTCGGAATCCGTGCAGTTATCAGATATACTTATCCTTTGTAGCCTTAGCCGTGGCGTTGTAATAGGGGGTCAGAATAGCTCTATAAGTACTGTACATGCAAGTCCGACGAGAGCAAAATGCGATAGTGGTACACTGGAACGACGAGGAAACACACACGACCGACGGAAGACGGAGCCTGTCACTTTTTCCCGGTCTCGATAGCGTCACCGTTCTTACAGGCAATGATCTTGATCTTTCCTGTCCCGACCATTTCGTTTGACTCCATTTTAAAGGATGCGTTCTTGACGATAAATGTCCAGACATCGTCGCAGAGACGGTATGTATGCAGATGGCCCTGGAGAATATCGTGACCACATCAATTTAGTGACAACAAACGAGAAAAAGGCATTCGCCGCACCTTCAGGTTCGTCTTTGTCTTCACCTGCTTGACCAGCGTGTCCGCTAGGGACTTGTCAAACTGTGCCACCGGAGTTAAAGTCCGGACGCATTCCATGCTTTCGACCACGCACCTGCTGCAAGACCTTCATCGCCAATTGTGGGGTTATTGCTCCGCTCGTAATGAGTTCGTCGAGCGAATCAGTGAGGGCCATGCCGATCCTGGAATCAGCAGACAGCAGTCACGTCGTCTGCACCTGAGCTAAGGGGGTCCGACGCACGATGATCCTCGGTAGAATTCGTAGTACGCTGTTGCCATGATAATTATACGGGGTGTAAAAGGAATGGAAGAGAGGCGACAGCGATGAGAGCAGCGGGAGGTGATGGTGGTCAACGACGAAGGTGCGTGTTGCCGCCGCCGTCCGCCATGGCGGGGCTTGTAAGCGAGGCGGCATATTAGCGCTCGAGAAATTGCTCTTTCGAGGCTTTCACCACTACAGTCATGTCGCCCTGTCTTCCCGCCCTCAAAGAGTGTTGAGACCTCTGCGGCGAACCACGCATCTTGCAATAATAAATTCTTGTATCATAAGCACTGTCCAAAAATTCGCCAGTTGTCTATCACGTTGCTTTCGTGGGTCCTCAGCACGTTGTTTCTTGCAAGAGAAATACAATGCTGAACGACAGAGGGTAGCGGCTTGGGCGAACATCTAGTGGTGAGAGTGGCACTATATCGTGATCTCTGTGTGTGCTGGGGCTGAAAGACGAGGGTCGTTGACAGAGAGAAAAAGAAGGTCGTCGGTCCGACTCAGGGCGGTATGGACTTTTTTTTTTTTTTTTTTTTTTTTTTTTTAAACTTTTTCTTTTTTTTTTTTTAACAAAAAATTAACTATAATTACTCAAAACTTATAATAATTTTTTTTTTTTTTTTATTTCCCTCCTTTCCCTCT
>ALYI01003556.1:0-13078 GCA_001969225.1 Ceriporiopsis andreanae CBS 279.92
TTCCGGCACTTTCACCTTGCCCCTTCGGTGGCGGAGTGTCGCACCGATCGGTACGTTCTCGTCAGCATATCCTACGTATCGAGCTCTTATCTGGACGCTTGTCAGGGGTTCCGCGGCGGTGTATGCAGGTAATGCGCGAACGACATACCACTCACATAATTTCTGACATACGGGCCAGGATGACTGGTATAATGGATACCTCATTCCCAAAGGTCCGTCCCGTCCCCCACTATCGGTCCTGTCTGTCTTAGATGTCTCGTCCAGGAACTACAGTATTCTTCAACACTTGGTTTGTGTGACTCACCCGATTCCTAACCATGGCACTCAATGTTGTACACAGGGCTATGAACCGCGATCCTGCCTACTTCCCCGATTTCGACACGTTCCGCCCAGAGCGTTTCCTCGACGCGAGCGGCCAACTCAACGACTCCGTACCAGATACACACAATCTTGGACATATGTCTTTTGGCACGGGTCGAAGGTGCGTGACGCCCCAATATAGCGACTGTCAACTGAAAGTATTGCAGAGCATGTCCAGGGAAGGACATGGCGGTCCAGATGCTCTCAATCAACATCGCTACAATGTTATGGGCCTTCAACATCGAGGCTCCCCTGGACGCCACAGGAACCCCAATGAAGCCGTCGAGTATGGACTTCATTGATAGTCTGATTATTATGTGAGTCCATGGTGACCGTTCATCGATGGAATAGCTGCGAACGGCTTCATCTACGTAGGAGGCCGGCTCCTTTCAAGTGCGCGTTCCATGTTCGGTCAAAGGAGGTCGAGCAAATCTTGTCTGCGCCGCGATAGAAATATAATGGCAAGGCAGCAATGCGGGTCTTTGTCTTCTTGGAGCAGCAGATCATTGAGGCGAATAAACGAATTTCCTGAATTTAGCTGTAGCAAATTCAACGCATATAAATCACGACTGTTCCATACATTTCTCATGAAAAGCAGACACGAACAGTGCGAGAGGAAAAACAACGAAGGCCGGTTGTTTCTATCGAGTCGGCGTCTTCAGTCAATTTCGGGCCAGCCAAATTCTCCACCTTGCTGATTGGTGACTAACGACTGGGACTTGAGAGTGCTCCACGACGGCTCGTCAGTCCAGATCTACATCATGCATTGTGAGTGATGGCTAGGGAGCAAACAGACGGTGCAGCTTACCTCGTAGTCGGAGCTGCCCTTGCCGGGCTTCGTGACTTCCCAGTACATCCAAGGCACTCCAGTCTACCGGGGAACAGTCAGCCTCGAACACCAGAAAGAAAACTGCAAGACCTACCGCGATCAATGTATTAGTGACAGCCTGGATGGCAGACTGTTTGTTGCTGCCACTAGCACCAAACTCTTCGTATAGCAGACGCTGACCGGATGCCAGGGCCTTCGGCTTCACGGAGTCAATGCTCGAACCAACGTACGACGGGCTGATGTTGTAGTCATGAATAGCCAGGATCTGCAACTTCGGGCAGGAAAAGAACTGGGACTGCGTCGAGGTGGGGAAGTCCGTGCCCCCACCCGTGGATATTTGGATGCCCCAGGTGCCGATGACGTTCCGGATAGTGTTTGCACGGTCGCACCACCAGTTGGGCGCGACCTGGTTCATATGACCCATTGCTTCGTTCTCGATTTCGAATGCGAAGATAGCGTCTATGATGAGACGGTCAGGAAAAAGAGCAAACATAGGGGACCAAGCATATATACCCGACAGTTGATGCCACGGTACTCCGAAATTGGGTGATTGGTAGTTGAGGATATGCCTGAGACGGTTGTCGAACTAGGAAAGTTTAGTTCATAAGGCAGCAGAGAGGGTCGCGATTGTACTACTCACGTCGTTGATAGCATTCTGGTTGGTGTAGAATGTGGACGAATTGGGAACGCCACTCTGGCAATCCGTCGTCGGAAGGTTGTACTTTGACACGTAGGCATCGCGGCCCCAGCAGCCGAGAGAATATCTATCCGCAAGGTTCACATCTACTGACAAGGATTTCGTGGGACAGTTCCGCTTACCTATCGTGCATTGCGATCACGAGCTTAATATCTATAGAAATGGAATAAGAGGGGAATGTATCCGGACTATCGTGAGCCACGGACCTCGAGCATGGGCTTCAGATGCAAGTTGATCGATCATTCCGAGAATCCTATCGTCATAGGAGCCAACTGCGCAGAAAGCAAGGTGTGAATGCGCGGGAAGAATTTAACATGAGGGCTATGCATACCTGCGACTGTTTCGAGATCGTTTACTGCAACTGCGCTCGATCCCTTCGTGCCTTGAGCGACTTGTGTAATGAATATGCGCAGAACTAACAACGGAATGAGCTTAGTCGTGCCAGATTATTTACATGATGAACGGGGCTTACGTTTCATATTAGCTGATTGCATAGCATCAAGGACAGCGATCCTGTCCGCTTCCTACATTATGTAGTGAGTGAGATATTGTGCAGAAGCTTGACGGATCTGACTCACGGCTATGGCGTATAGGTAGTACGAATTAGCTCCAGCGAAGTCATTCGCCTGCACAAGACTAGGCAGCACGACGCTGAGAGCCAGCAGTGCAAACGTTGAAAGACGGCTAAACATGATGGGATCTCGCGAGGAGGAGAACCTGACTTCATCACAGTGGGCAGAGAGAACGCTCTTATACCATACCACTCCCTCCGGCGGAACGTATGGCGCACAGCCTAGCGACCATGCTTTGCACAGATTCTTGATGCGCGCAGGAAGAAAAATCAGCTTCACGTCGTAAGATCAAGCGTGTGGCGGAGTCCAGGTATCTGTGAATTGATTGGGGTGCACCTCTGGACACCGGGCACGGGCGAGCCTGAGATAGAACCAGTGCCAGGTCGCGCCAATGGGGAAGCAACGACGCCCATGTATTCAACACGCACGCCCGCTGTCGCGCGCATGGGGGTCTCGAGTGCCTGTGTTCTTGATCCTAGCATGAGGTGAAGACGAGTTCTCGTCACATTCTCGCAGAAACGTGCAGGGCCGATGGCCGACAGGTGACTAGGTTGCACGCGTGGCGTGGCGATGCAATGTCGACGTCCATATGAGCCTGCCCCACAAAGTTACATACAAGCTTCTTGAGTTTTCGAACGTCGGTAGGTAACGAGGTTCCGACGAGTAGCGAAGATGAAGGACGAGAGCAAGTCGAGGATCTCGTTGAGGCGCCCAGGGTGAAGCATCCCGAGTGGCGGCGCTTGACGAGCTCAACGACCACCATGTTCCCGACGCTCCGCCTCCTCGAGGTCGTCAGTCAGCCGTTCAAACGAGCGCAGCTCGGTCTTTTTCAGGGAAAGACACGACAATCTGGCAACAGCATACCTTTCTCCAAGCACAAATCACGGCGTAGCTGGCTTCCGAATGTCCAGTCGCATCGTTACTTTTCGGAAACCTTGCAGGAGTTCCTGCGCGTGAAGGTGACCACACGCGCGATGAAAACCATCAAGAAGGTCCGTCGGGGTTAATGAGCTTTGGGTGACGCGGTTGGTCTGACCCTGTATGGATACAGCACGGTGGTATCGATCAGTATGTCCTGAGGACGAAGGCGGAGTTGCTCGGGTGGGAGGGTATGCGGATACGTATACTGGTTAGGGAACGGATGAAGGAGCGAGGAATAGACCCGTCAACGATGCTGAGGCCAACCACAGTGAAGAAGGTTGCGCCGATTCCCGAGACCCCAGCTGCTGCAGTAGCTGCTGCGACTGTGGCATGATCGCAAGGTGTGTCCTGGATCCCTGTCTTCTTGCGTCCTCTTCACGCAGCATCCCCCAGGGTGGCATGCGTGCTGCACTGTGATTGTTACCGGCTCCCAATAGTCTGGCGTCACCAGTGCGTCGACACCGATGTGAACCTTTCCCAGGAATAGAGGCATATGGCGATGCTGCCAACGGACAAACCAACGAATTTGAACCTCTCATCGTCGCCCACCCATTTCACACGCCATATTACCGTCGGCATCGGCTTTCAGGCAGTGTGTACCGGCTCGATCTCGTCAGTCACATTTTCAGCAGTGATGTGTGAATAGATTCCGGCAGTGCGAAGCTCATGCAATAGTATGTACATCAGACTTGTAATCCCAAGAAATGGCATCCGCCATAAAGTACGACTCGCTCGATCCCTCGGTCCCGTCTCATACCTCCTCCAACCGCGCATAGCCCGATCGCGGCGTCGAGAACTTCGACTTCTCGCGCTCCTCCTCGAACAGCCGCAGACTGTCTTCCGCATGCATAGTGTTGGTGCCTGGGTCCGTCCCGAGTATGATCGCGGTCGTGAGCGGCGCGCCGGTGTACCCATTCGAGTCCGTGCCCGTCTCCCCGCTCGAGTTGCCTGAGCCGGAGAGTTGTTTTCCTGGCGCCGCAGGCTTGGCGGACGATGGCATTTTGGAGCGCGCGTTAAGCGTGCCTAGCAGGGAGTTCACGTAGACTGGAAGAAGATGATGAGTGGGCTGCCTGCAGAATGGATGGGGAGCCTACGTTTCGATAATACGAAATAACATCCAAGGAACGCGAGCGAGTTTGGCATGGTAATGAACTGCGCAGCCGTTAGTGAGTTTCTCCGCGATCGACAACGGCTCTAAGACGCACTGTGATTAAACTCAAGAATACGCATATCCTATGGCGCCACATGTGGAATGTGTGAAGATCAGGTCACGGTTACATGTGAGCGGTAAATGAACGCACGTCGTCAACAAGCCGGTGTTGATGCTGTACATCACGAAGGTCTGTACCAGGGTGTCGGAGCTGCGCAGCCCCGTGCGCATGCGCACAAGCATGACGGACATGCACACCGCGATCGTCGCGTCCGCGGTCATCTCCGCCCCATACCCTGAGTACATACTCCACTGAAAAGGAATAGATACGTGTTTGAGTTGCAGCGGGACGGCGAGAGAACGATGCGGCGTACGGAGAAGCTCCGGAGCTCAGTCCAGGACGTGGCGTGGATTCTGAGGGAAAGGAGGTCAGCCCCTGTTGATAGGACGGAGGAGAAGGCGTACGCTTCGGTGCCGAACACTACGGGAGCAGAAAATTAACAAGATGGTTAGATGAGTTATGCACCGCTGAGTACACAAAACTCACCGATGCCGCTGGCTATAACGACGCAAGATATTAGCCACACCGTCTGTGCCTAGAGCAACGCACGGTACACACCTAGGACGTACAGCGAGAGCACGATGACAAAAATGGGAATGAAAATATTTCCGTGGCTCACTGTCCATGTGGGTCAGTGTTTGGACCTTCTTGAAATTTATTCAATGGGCATACGACGATATATTCGATTCGCAAATACTCTGCATTGGGGGAGAATCAATGAGAGGCATCGAGGTCAAGGAATGAGAGTCAAGGCGTACGTTCGTACGAGAAGATTGCTGATGACCTGTCGGCGTGGATCGAGAGACAAGTGATCAGCTACGGTTGCTAACCCTATGGAAAACGATCCATACCGTAACGTAGACTTGAGACTGTCCGCCACAGCCAAGTGGTCAGATTAGCTCCCAAATCATTTCCGTACTAAAATCAGCAAGACATACGCTGTAAGACCTGCAACATTTCGAGGGGATGATTATCGGACTTCAAACTTTCGGATAAGGAGGACGAGCTCACCACGGCGGCCGTGCGATCGCCTGGAATGGCTCGGCGTGAAATGTTACGAGGATCAGGTATGTCCCATGACAGATGAGGATAGTGTGTAGGCAGTCTAGCAGCCTGCGGGGTATGCACGCGACAGCAACGTTGCTCAATTAGTTATTGAGAATGCCGAAGATCGTGAGTGCGTACCATAGGATAGCGACCTGCAAAACGACGAGGGCACAGAAGATGAATATAAGTCACGACTAGATGCACAGAACCACGTACAAGTGACTTAAGCACAATTGTATCCTTCCTGCATTTGTGGTAGTAAATGATAGTCTGGAGGCATGTGACGCCGTAGAGCCTGTTGAACGTGTAAGATTGTCAGTACCAATTTACTCGCCTCTTTTGGTGGTAGCAGCTTCAGAAGTCAAGAATCATAGTAGAAGAGACTAGCAAGGACGACGCGTTGAGGAGAACGCTGAGGAAGGCGCACGCCAACTCCGACCGCCGGGACATGCCAGGGAGCGCCGGGAGCGGGGCGGGACTCACACTAGCGCAAACGAGAAACCGATGAACGCAGCCCCGAGAGTGGTGTCGAACGCGAGAGGCGCAGCGGGCATCGTAGACTAGTCCGAGACCGCGCACGCTAATGCTGACATCCGCGTGCGGGGCGACGGAGGAGGGCTGGCTCGAGTCGCTGGTAGGAACACCAGGAGGATGGACGAGGCTAAAGGATGGTAACCACAGACAGGCTGCACGCACACTGCTATTAAAGGCTTCATGCATGTTCAGAATTTCAATTCTGACGAATGGGCACGCGCAGAACAGGCGCGGTCCCACGAAGAAAACGTACGTTGGAAGTGGCCCTCTTGTGCAGTATTCGTCGATTTGCGCGTGCCGATGGCACCCTGATTGGGCACAACTTTGTCTGGCGGCGATACGATGGGTAATTTAGCGTGAGAGGTCGATTTCGTGCTCGCGGAAGGTGGTTGATATGCCAATGAGAGTGGGAAGATTCAACTGAGATTGTGCAGGCGATAGCATACCTGCGGAGAACTGACAGGGGCTTTGATTCTGAAACAGCGAAGCGCGTAAAATATTGAGCAGGACTAGTGAGACTGGGTGGTAAATGTGACCCATTTGTGGTGCAGAATAAGTCTTGGAGGAGTCATGCAGTGCTGAATGTCTGTCGAGACTGTGCGCTCGAGCAAGGATCAGCTGGCCAACACGCTGCACAAGAGAAATCACGAAGGAATGGAAGCAAACCAGCGTGTTAGACGCGCGCGATGCCCGCCTGTTGGGCGTCTGCGATCCCGACGATCCCCAAAAATGGGAGAGGGCGGTCGCTTTGTCAGCGAGAATATCGGCCGTCTGCCTTGGCCGTTTCCTCGTCTATCTGTTGTACGCGATGATACCACATGTTTCAGCGCAGTGTGTCTGGCAACATAACAGCAAGTATGGCAATGTTCGAAGATCTCAGGAAATCTTGAAAGATGGAATATGTCGCACCTGCCAAACCCCAGTCGACTTGCGATCCGGTGCCAGCTTCGCATATTCGTCGTAGCGATTTTTCGGCCGCGGTTGCTTCTCGTGTTACTACCACAGGGTTTCGGCTTGCGCGAAAAACGAAAGTTTTGGTTCTCGAGGCGAGGATCGCGACGCTAAGTAGAGTGATGGGCGGGCTGCCATCTCTGGTTAGTGTCAGCCGCCTGACATTGACACCGTGACAGACGTGTTGGATCAGCTCAAGATCAGCTTGTGAACGGGTTACACCACAGAAAGAGCACTCACTGCCAGAAACAATGGACATGACGGCAGGTTAGCTGCATGCGAGGACCGAAGGTTCGATGCAGCTCGTCAGTTGATCGGAGCATCTGCGCGTTCGTGACCGAGCAGATACGAATTATGGAAATAGCTACACATCTCCGACGAGCAGAAGTCTGCGGGCCACGGGCCACCAACAGCGACCCTATTGATGGTGTTGATGGTGGAGGCGGGTATCGCGCCCCTTGCGACGAAGAGCGGCCACTGGGACGATCTGCGGTTTCGGACTTTCAAGCTTGGACGTGGCTGCCTTGAACCACGCCAAATCAGCCAGCATTGATGAGTCTGGTTGGGCCATATCCGCAAAAGTCTTTCGTCGCGTGGCAAGAGACTGAATTTCTGTGATGCGCAACGTGTTTGGTGAGCTTGATGCGTAAACTGACGAACAAAGAGCGCACGAGGTAAACGTCTGACGCGTGGTCGGCAAATGATGGCATATATAAGTGTGCAATTGGTGATTTCACCTTGTCTCTCCCTGTCCACCAGCCACCCTTTGTCTCCCTTGCTGTCCTGCACCACATACTGTCCCCGCGATCGCCCATGGCGCGAGCAATCAAGCCCAGTGAAAACCCCGGCCACGGTGTTAAATGCTAAATATACGGGAATGAATGTTTTTACCTGAGTTATGCACGAGGAGCGACGATGAGCAGTCTAAATCCACGGTCCAGCGCTTTCTCTCTCTAGCCGCCTGTTTTGTCCGCGCAGGATCGGGCGCCTCGTCGCAACGACCTCTCGCCATCCATCTCATTCAGCGCAACCCTATACGCAGCCGGTGGCTCTGTGCCCTAGCCCAGTCTTCGTGAACTCGACTTAGCACTTCCATTCTTGAATCCATTCCTTACCCAATTCTGCATCTTGTACATACTGAGCACGTTCCGACTCAATTGAACAACTTCTGCCGCAATCCCCGTCCTGTATGAACCCGCCAGAACAGCCCGACAGCGACGACGGGCTCGTGTGGTGCCATTGCGGAATTATATGCCACTTCCCGAGGCGTATTTCCTGGAAAACGTACTACGAGCATCAAGCACTGCTAGGTACCCGACAACCCATCGTTCCTGCAAGTAACGCGTTCGCGCAGCTATTAGCTAGCGGTTCGCAGGCCGCGGGTCCATCAGTAGCCAACCGGAGTCGAGATGACTTCGTTAGTGCACGACCACAGAAGAGAGCGAGGCGGTCAGGACGTGGGATGACTCCGGCACCCTTACAAGGGGCAGCACAGGTGCGTTCACTGTCACTCGTTATGTACATCATGTTGACCTAAGATGGCCCTTCCGATAACAGCCTACTATTATGGCAGGACCTAGCGGATCCTTTGATTCCAACGATTGGCCTATGTTGGACGATATTGCGGATGTCACGACGCTACCTCGACCTCTGTCCACGCGCGCCCTGGACGCGTTGTCGTCGACTCCCCAGCCGGATGGACAAACCGACGAGCTGCATGAACCGCACGCATCTGTACATCCCTCGGACGATGAAATGGCTCTTATCTTTGATGATTACGCTGCCCGCGAGCATGAGATGGACCTTTTTGAACGCGATGATACCCCGTCGGACATCGAGGAGGAGGGTTACATCCCTCCGACCGATGTTCCGCAAGATACCCCTGATCGCGTCGACGAGGAAGCTATTTCAGAGACTGGAGATGGTGAAGCCCCCGTGAACGAACCGCCATCCTCGTCAAGCGGCGAAGACGATAACACGCCACCGAACATTCGCCTCCCGCAGCTAAAGATCTTGGAACAATTTAAACAATTGCTGTCCGACGCGACCCTCGAGAAGGACCACTTGCATCCAGAGGTCCTCAAGCGTTTACGACATCCGCTTCAGGAACCAGTGCAGCTAACGGATGATGTTATGTTGTCACTCGAGATCTACCTCGCACTTGACCACGCCTCCGAAGCAGTTTATAAAGCGGTCTATCGAGCTGTCACCCGCCCTCCGCGCAACCTCAAGATGCTTTCGTTGGACCAGGTCAAGCGTAAAATGACGGAAATCAGTGGGGTACACCCTCTATACAGGGACATGTGCCCGGAGAGCTGTGTGGCTTTCACGGGACCTTGGGCAGAGCTCGAGAAGTGCCCGCTCTGTGGTGCGGAGCGTTACGACCGTCACATCCTGGAGACGAAGGGCAAGAAAGTACCGCTAAAGCAATCAATGACTATACCTGTTGGTCCCATGCTTCAGGCTTTCCATCGCTCGGCCAGAAGTGCATCCGCGATGCACTATCGGAAGCAATGTACGGCGAAATTGTGAGTACTCCTGTGATGTGTTGTCGCACATTGAGACTGATTTGACTATCAGGTGGGAGGAGTTTAAGATTAGCGGCATCAACAATAAAGTTCTCAGGGACATTCTTCATGGTCACGCGTATTGGGATGCAGTTTGCCGCGGGGACATAGAGGGCTGGCAGGACCTGGTTCTACTCCTCTCCCTCGATGGCGCACAGTTGTATCGGATGAAGCAATCAGATTGCTGGATCTACATCTGGGTTCTTCTCGATATGGCACCCGAGGCACGGTACAAGGAAAAGCACATTATCGTTGGCGGCATCATTCCCGGTCCGAAGAAACCAAAACACCTCGAGTCTTTCCTCTTCACTGGTCTTCATCACGTTGCCGCGCTCATGAAGGAGAAGCTGCCTATCTGGGATGCCGAGTTGGTGAAAACCTACCTGGCTAGACTCTTTCTTGCCTTGTTCTGTGCCGATGGACCTGGGGTTGCGGAAATCAACGGTCTCGTAGGCCACACGGGCGCCCAGCAGTGTCGACTATACTGCGGCCAGAAGGGACGTCTCAAGCCGGGGACAGGTGTTTACTACCCTGCCTGTCTCAAACCCGATCCCCCTTACAATATTGCTTCGTCAATCCATCCTGATATCGATTTCTATGCCCGTCCTCCGTCACAGGAAGAGTCCGAAAAATTGTACCGCAAAAATCTTCGAACCCTTCTCGAGTCTCCCAATCCCACACAGTACAAGAAGCGTCGTCTCGAAACTGGCATCACGCAACAGACGTTAATTGATGGCCTTCCCCAAGATCGCGTTTTTCACGCGCCATCGTGCTTCCCGCCAGACAAGATGCACTGGAGGGGCATCAACATCCCAGACTTGTTTGTGAATCTGTGGCGCGGTACGATCGACTGCGGTGCTGGGGACGACAGAAGCACCTGGGCGTTTGCAATATGGTATCATGACAAGAACGAGTGGGTTCGCCACGGAGGGCTAGTGGAAGATGCTCGTCAGTATCTGCCAGGGTCATTCGAACGCCCACCGCGCAATATCCAAGAGAAGCTCACTAGTGGCTATAAGTGCGTGGAGTTCGAGATGTGGCTCTACGGCTACTGCCCTGGCTTTCTACCTGGTGTTCTCCCCGACGACTTCTACTTCAGCTTCTGCAAGTTTGTGCGCGGTGTCATCCTGCTCAGCCAGCACGAGATTTCCGTTGATGTCGACTTACCAGAAGCACATCCGCTTCTCACGGAGTTTGTCCAGGAATATGAGGAGATGTACTACGAGCGCAAGGCTTCTCGAATTCACTTCATACGACCCAGCATCCACGCAACACTTCATACTGTACCACAGACTCTCGCAATGGGACCACTGGGAATATATGGCCAAAATGCAATGGAGCGCATCATCGGTAGCCTTGGTTCCGAGATACGCCAGCCATCCCAAGCATTTGCGAATCTGTCTCGCCGTGCATTACACCGTTGTCAAGCCAACGCGCTGAAGGCTATGATACCTGAACTCGATCCGCCGCTTGCGCTCCCCGATGGCGCTGCCGATATGGGTGACAACTTCATTCTCTTACGCAAGCACGAGGATAGAGAGCGCCGATTACCTGCACCAGAAACTCATATTCTGAAAGCATGGCTGGATCAGCTTCCGCCTGGTGCAGACTTTGAAGATGATTTTGTGGTGCAGCCAATGATAATCAAATGGGCTCGATTGCGGCTTCCCAATGGTCAAATTGCACGGTCGTTGTGGAAGGAACAGCGTGGTTCTAAGCGAACTTCCCGCAATGTCAAGGTGAGTCCTTCGTCTTTGCCATGGGTTACTACAGTACTCATCCGGTTTGTCGACGGTTACGCAGATCAGGTACAAGAAGAAGATACGATATGCTGAAGTTCGTTACTACTTCAAATTGTCCATTCAAGCCGGTCAACCACCAGAGGCGTTTGCCATGGTGTCGCTATATTCTGAAGCGGATGCCGATTTGTTGGAGAAGACATCAAAAGTGCTGTATTCGTGCCTTCATCAAGGTGACGATGGTTTGGTGGTCATCAATGTCAAGACAATTGACAGTGTCGTCGCGATGATCCCTCATCCACATGTTCAGGATGCAGTATGGCAGCAGAGGCTGGCGGGACGTGTCTTCGTTGTGGAGAAGCTCGGCCTCGACGTCTTTACTCTGTCGGGTCCAGTACAAGACATTGACGCAGATGACGACGACTGATCTTCACGTCTCCGAAGTACCATGATAGATAGTGACATTCATATAAAAAAGCTCGAAGATATGTTTTCAGAGAAGTGACCCAATTTCTTGACTAGCAATTGGCATGCGAAACGCGAGAGCGCTTGAGTGTCTATCAAATACACAAACTGTGTCTGCTTGAAACCATCACGTTCTTGTTGTTCTTGTACGCCAACGTCTACTTGTACCCTACCGCCATGAACTCCACACTCGTGCTAATTCATTCCTCGTTGTTTTCCTTGTCACGACGGACCCGTTTACGCGGCGGACTGGTCACCGCTCTACTCCCACCTTGAACCTCTCCTTCGATAGTGTGCTTCAACAAAATATCTTCCTGACCTCGAGCCTGTTCTACCGCCTCTTGCAACCCCAAGTGGACAATGTTTGTCAAGCGCAAGTGACCGTACCTCTCGTAGTAACGGACAAGCGGAGGACGAACATGGGGTGCGACCTCAGGCAGACCTTGTGTGACTCGGAGCCAGCGCAGCTCTCCGCGAAGCAAGACATTCTTGTTGGCATAGTCCAGGAGGAGGGACTTGAGCTTAGTAGTTGTCGGCGAATCTATGTAAATCTCAGGTGAGCGCGCTGTTGCAACGGCTATAACGAGATGAACATGGCTTACCTTCACTTTCAGCCACCCGAGCCCACTCAGGCAGCTCCAAGAATGCGATGTTGCGTGTCGAAACCTCCAGCTCCTCCTGGGTCTCTGAACTGGCAGTGGGTGCAGTGCTCGGAGTTGAGCTTGTCGCGTCTGTCACGTCTGTCGCGTCGGCGGCCGCGTTGGTCGTCGTATTAGTCGCGTCGGGCACATCAGGCCTGTGTGACAGCGGATTTGTCGTGTTGCTGGCTTTATTCACCATCTGATTCTCATGCACAATAGCGACACACGGCAAAACGTCGAGGGTTCTGCAATAAAATCGTGAGTCTCAAGCTTCACCCAATCTGCCGACAAAGCAGCCACTTACTTTGCTTCAGGCATACACTCGCAATCTGGGCGAGAAACCTCGCTACCTGTGTTGTTGGGCAATTCAGCAGGGCTTGTTGAGGCGGGCATGTGTATTTGGAGGCAGGAGACAAGGTACATTGAAGGTGCGCTGTGATCTGAGTGGCCTATATGCACGCAAACCACTGGTGATCGATCCTAATGTACGTTTCAGGTGCACCTCACGTAATCATGCAACTAGGTGTCGTGGAAGCGACCCTAT
>ALYI01003559.1:0-24380 GCA_001969225.1 Ceriporiopsis andreanae CBS 279.92
TTTTTCAATGGTAAAAACAGATTATATAGCCAGTGAGATTTTCTCGCCCGTCACATAGTCTTCTCAGTACTCTTGGATGTTCGTGCAGCTCCAGACAAGAGTAAGATTCTGAATGATTCTTTGGACCTCACAAAATTGTCGCCATTGACCCAATCAGCGAAGAAGGGTTCAAATGTACCACCTGCAAAGGCCACTAATGTGGCATCTTGAAGACAAGTGATGTGATTTTGAGTCTACATATCGAATGACCTGCAGTAGGAGCTGCCAGTGCGGTTCAGTGTGCCAACCTGTATGGTGTACATGAGTGAAGCTGAAGTGAGTTCAGACATTGTATCAATCACTTACGATAAGGTTGTGTCTGAGCACGTAATCTGCAAGCAAGCACACAGCAAAGTGTGGTGAAGCATTGTAGGATTTGAAACATGAATGAAAATTTTAATGAATCCTACCCTTCACGCTATTGATACCCCGCAGACAGGTGTACTTGGTGAGCCTGTCTTTATCTGTTCTGATTGTCATGTTACAATTTCTGAGGTTTACCAAAGAATCGTCTCTAATTTGAGATGATGAAGAGATCTTTGTCTGTCGTGATGCACTAATCTCCAATGTGTGGGAATATTTTGGTAAGCAACTTGGCGCTTGCTGTTGAGTCCTTTCCCAATGCCAGGCCTGTTTTTAGAGCTGTTGGACTGACCACGCTTCAGTTTTTTATTAGCAGGTGGTGGTTGTGAGCATTCTGAGAGTGAAGGCATGGTCAAACAAGTTGTTCAGGCCACGGACGAAGCACAGAAAATTAAAGCAAAAGGAACACATTTTCTGAGCACAACTGACACTCTTTGTTTGTACAAGTTGTGCCCATACCCATACTTGTTAGCTTTTTCAAACTCAGATAGCGCTATTTTGTGCTACACCTATAGATTGACCACCAAAAATCCACGGAGTTGTGCAAGAGCAGTAGCTAAGTCGCACTGCACGTTCCCGAGGGGTCAATTTTGAGCGCCTCACACTGTATGCAACACCTATTGACATGGCTGTAGGCAGTGAGCAAGAGTGTTGGCACAACGTTTTTCAATGCTATGAAAGTTCTGTGTAGAATTATTGTGGTTGTGCCCACATTTATTGCTCCACTACAATAATTCCCGAGTGTGAATGGGAAGTTGAAATTATAAAGGTTGCTTCCCGGAGTCGAACCCTGGCCACCTGTTTTTGGCGCCCAAACCCGGCGATCAAATGCACGATGCGGGGTCTATGCGGGGCGCCATTTGTTCCCCGCAAATAGCCGCACTTTGTCCAATTAGCCCCGACTTATAACCAACGCTCATTTACTTCGCATACCACCCCCTCCCTGCTCTCCTTGAGCGACCCTCTTGGCCACCACGCACTCATGAAGACCATCCACAAGCGGTTATACACCGCTCTCCCTCGCTCCCTTGCTGCCTCAACCTCCTCCAACCCGACGACCCATCAAAGCCGAGTGCGCTCGAATTCAGGATGCTCAGCACGTTCGTTGTATACGGCCAGCTCCTCGACTCTTCCCTTTTCTTTTTTTGATACCCCCGCCCCACCTCCGAGCTCTAGACCAGGCTCTGGCAACCTTGTTGTCTCCCCGCGGCTCGCCGCTGAGGTGAAAGCTGAGGTCGAGTCTTCGAACTCGCCATACTCGAACTCAGGGCAACATAATACACCACAATCCCAGTCACAGAGTTCTGGTCCTCCGCCTTATTCGCTTGCTTTCTCGTCTGGCCAGTCCGATGGCTCAACGCAACTTCCTTCTGCTCACTACAACCTTTTCTTTCCCTACCCGTCGTTCGGATCGGCGTCGTCACGGCATGCGACCGTCAGCTCGGGGGCAGATGCTACGCATGCCTCAAAGCGTCAGCGAACTCGATACCACCTCGACGTAGGTGCGTACGGCATACCCAAGCGGTCACATGGAGTCGGCGTTGCAGGGCGTGACGGGAGACCTTCTAAAGTCTTTCCGGTGGATTCTCAGTTGGGTAGGGAGCACGTTGGGAGCCAGGCCGTGCAAGTCGGTGAAGATGCGTATTTTGTGCGGGATAATGCAATGGGCGTTGCAGATGGCGTCGGCGGCTGGTCAAGAGTACGGCAGTCTGGTGAGTACCACACTGGTTATTCCTCAACTCTGATCGAACAAGTCTCTAGGTCGCACAGGCGATCTTACACCCAGTGCACTGTTCGCTCAACGGCTGATGCACTACTGCTGTGAGGAGGTGGATGCCGCTATGGCTCGTCCGGGTTCGCCCGACGTAAGGTGCGTGCACGATTATGCTCCGTCTTCATTTTCAAAATGCGCCGAGACTCATTCACATGACGGCCGTGATCAGCGCGGGGCTTACAGGGGAGACTGAGACGCTGCACGAACAACTCGAGGACTCGCTTGAAGACCTGGCCGATGGCCTAGACGTGCTAATGATCCTCGAGAAAGCGTTCGAGAAGACTATCCGTGCTCATGTGGTCCCAACTACAGGAGGCACATCTGTGGCGCCTGATGCATCACGGACGCCGGCCGAACATGCATCCTCGCAACGCGACACTACGCCACGCACACTAAACCCTGCGAAGGGTGGCGGCACTCCTTTACCAATACGCGCAGGCGGCAGTACCCACGATACGCTCCGGAGCAACCTACGCTCGCCGCACGAATCCGAGACGGCATCTGCACCGCAGCCGTCCTCTGTTCCACTTTTAGAAGGCTCTTCGACCGCACTTCTCGCGATCCTCGAACACCCTTCCCTGTCATCTCCAAAACCGTCGAAAGCCCGTCCATTGTTCTCTCCACAGCCGCGGAATGCTGAGACAGCCCCACAGCCCCCGGTCGCGGACCGCGGGGCTGTCATCCGGATTGCCCATCTTGGGGACTGTATGGCAATGCTCATCAGAGGAGAGGAGATTGTGTGGCGAACCGAGGAAATGTGGTGGAACGTGTGTATCTTGTTCGATCCATTGGTCGCTAAATGCTGACAGCCGTAATTGCAGTTCAACACGCCCGTCCAATTAGGACCCGCCTCTGCCACGAAGCCGCAGGACGCACAGATATTCACACTTCCAGTCGTAGAAGACGACATTTTGATCTTGGCATCCGACGGATTAAGCGACAACCTTTGGGACGAAGATATCTTAGACGAAGTCGTGCGCTTCCGTCGATCGTTCCTCTCCACTTCGCCCGCACCTCCTCTAGTTCCATCGAACAACGGGGATACGCTCTCGCTCCGGCGCAGTTCGCTTGCTGGCATGCTCAGCGAGGCATTGTGCTCGCGTGCGCGTTGTGTCTCTGAGAAACGCAGCAGCCACAGCTGCAGGGGCGCTGGCTTGTCGCCGAAGGTCACGATGGAGAACAGCGCGGACGACGACATCCCGTTCGGTCGTCGTGCACGCGAGCAGGGCAAGTGGTTCCATGGTGGGAAGCCCGATGGTGAGCTGCGATCGTCTTTGCCCTCGAAGCTTGGTCTCACACTCGCCCCACAGATATCTCCGTATTGGTTGCCGTTGTGTCACCCGTAGAGTAGACGGCGTAGACTGCATCTCTTTCCTCCTTTTCATCTATCTGCATCTCATATATGGCATCACACATTTACACGGACGAAAGCTTATTTAACCATCAAGGTCGCGGAATACCGAATACCGGGATCCATGTATAATTACTGTATAGTACACAACTACAGGTTAAAAGAGTGCTGTCAGGGCACGCGGTTCACACGTTAACGTCTGCACAATAATTACATGTCGCGCGCTCGGAATCAGTTTCACGGGATGAACGCTGCGATATGAATTGCTGCGTGTCTAGCTGGTGTCCATTGCCTCGCCAGTGTGCGTAATTTCCTCAGTCACGACCAAATTCCTGATGTCCTCCGCCTTCCACGCGGTGGTACCGCGCCGGAACGTGTAGTGCCTCTCCTTTTCGACACGCTCGTTTGGCTTCACGAAGTTGCGGAGCATCTCTGTCTGCGTCGCGGTAATCACGCACGCGTCGACGTTGGAGCCTGAGCCGAGATCGTTGAAGATACCGGCCGAGATCGCTGCCGTGACCAGGGTGAGAGCCTCCTCGCGCTGTGTGTTGAACGGAAAGTCAGCCACCGGAGAGAAACACGAAGGGGTTTCGAGAATGCACCTCCATGTTTGGCTTCCAGCCGTTCTCAAATACGGCCATCGCAGCCAATGAGCCTGAGCCCATCGTTACGTACGGCAGCTTGTCCGTAGATCCATGAGGCGCAATCGTGAAGAGTTGGGGCCCTGTAGCATCTACGCCGCCTAATACTAACGCGGCACCAATTTGACCTTGATAACTGCGCGGAGATGAGAGAAGCAGGGTGTGCGGGACTAATATAAAGCGCACCGGAAGAGCATCTGTTTGAGCATAGTCATGGCAGTCACGACGCGCGGCTTCCTGCCTGTTGACAGTGCGTGCATCTCGATATTGGAGGCGATCAAGGCAGTGGTAAATTCTGTGTCTGCTGCCGTCCCTGCGCCACAGCAACGGATGTTCTCCGAGATATAGTGAATCTAACGGAGCGTGGCGTGTCAAGCAAGTGTGCGCTCAGAATTAGTACGCACATACCTTCTCGCAGTTCTTGTCAGCGACAATAGGGCCCTCTGTTGCGCGAGTATCTGCACCCAGTACGATACCGTCTTTAAAAAGACATCCTACGATTGTTGTACCCGTGCTGGTCGCCTTTGGTAGAGCGACACCACGGTCGGAGAGAAAGTTGTTTCTGTGTGCCGCTTGAGATAGCAATTACGATGCGCTGCCACGACCCCACATACCGTACAGTGTTGGAGAAATCAAAGCCAGAGGGGTTGTGAACTTTGGGTGTGGCCATGGTGGTGGAGGATGTTGAGGATGATGGTGGACGAGCGTACGCGTTCGCCGCGCAAGCAGTCCTCGCGTCACGGGCAACTCCCGAATGATGGGCGCTCGACGGACACTAGGCGCAGCGAGGGAGACACTGCCCGTCGCCGTCCTCGACCCTCGTCACGATTTCTCAAGAGTCCTCTCCAGCAACAACAGAAAACCCACATTCTTTCACTTGACGTCGACTATGTCCACGGGCTGGAAGCAATTACAATCGGGCTTTGCCAGTCTCAACCTCGGCCAGTCTGCGAACAAGCTCGCCAAGGGGTTCAACTCCAGTGTACAGGCTACCAAAGAACGGCTCGGCCAGGTCTCTGCGGATGAGATCACCGAGCTCCCCCAAGGTGTGTTTTGGCTCTCTGTGCAGTGCGCCTGCGATTTTCCGTCTCTGACGAATATACAGAATACAAGGACCTCGAGGCCCGCGTTGATGCCTTACGTCAAGCCCATCTAGCGTTGCTCAAGTGAGTATATGCCTACCTACTTGCTGTTAGAGACTTTCTCATCAAGTTGCTCATACCAGGATTACGAAAGTTTACGAATCCGAGACTTACGACTACCCGACTGCTATCCAAGAATCCATCACTGAGTTGGGCACCACCATCGGACACGGCATCACCAACTTCGCGGCTGCCAACCTGAAGGGCACAAGTCTTCCTTCCCCAGATCCTGCCGCACCCCCGCCTGTGCAACACAAGACACTTCCTCATGCGCTTGGACGCGCAGCGACCACTGCTGCGACCACCCTGCAAGACGTACCTGTCGCAGGCGACGATAAGCTTGCCAGAGGTCTTGCGCAATATGCTGGCGCCTGGGAGAAGATTGCGGATGCTCGCCTCCTCCAAGACCACGCCATTCAGACTGCCTATCTCCTGCCGTGGCAGACCACGCTCACCACGTCGCTGACAGTCGCAATGAAAGCACGTCAAGCCGTTCGTGTGAGCAGACTTGAACTAGATGCTGCCAAGCAAACGTTAGTACCCCTGGTGGATGTATATCAACAGTGTGTAACCGATTTTACTCCTATAGTTTGAAGAATGCTGGCCCTACGAAGCAAGAAGCCGCTAGGATTGAAGTAGAGAATGCGGAGGACGACCTAGTGCAGAAGACGGAGGTCGCCATCACCCTGATGAAGACGGTTCTCGAGAACGTCAGTCCAAGACGCTTTGTATCCTCGCGATCAGTTCCTGACGTATTGTGTGAATAGCCGGAGCCTCTGAAGAACCTTAACGAGCTTGCAAAGGCTCAAGTGCGTCTCTCTTTGTCTCGTCGTATAATCCTTTCAATGCTCACCCACCGCTAGCTGATCTTCTATGCCTCTGCTGCCGAAGCGCTTTCATCTGCGCAGAATGACATCGAGGAACTGAGTGTCGCCGCCGAGGGCGAGTACAGGTGAATATCCGATCGGGCCACTCAGCGACGCAGGTTCTTACCAGCCGTGCCTCCGTCTTCGCGCAGGAAGTCTCGCGACCACTGAGATCCCACTGACGTAGCGGCGCCCGTCCGAGCCTAGGAGGAACTTTGGAAACTGTTCACGTTAATAATGACCATGTTTTTGTCCCCTGATATACTTATGCATTCCATTCTCTCGTCCCTTTTTCTCGCCCTCTATCTTTGTTGTACTGTCTTTCTGCTCCACGGAATGCGCATCACAATACCATAACGCGCGAAAGACGATCCGGCTAGCTACGCTACGGACAATAAATAAACAATGTAGACTAAAAGAAACCATGTTGGTTTCGGATGCCGGTGCCTTGTCACCCATCACGGATGCGTGAGTTCTGCGAGATCAAAGACGCGTCGCGTCGCGTCTCTTTGTCTGTAACCGCCACCATGGGTTCCGACTCCGAGGAGCAACGAGAAGAATTCCCTCGCATATCCGTCGACTCTTTGAGAGACTGGCGGCGTATAAAGCTGAGTTACACGACAACTGCCTACAAAGAACTCGAGGGTCGCATAGCAGGTCGCTCCGAAACCGACAAGAACATGCTTCGAGGGCAACTTCAACGCGTCTGTCGCTCTCCACCTTAGGCGGTGTCTCCTGATTCTGACGGCGATCTAGTTCATAGACAGGACTTTCGACAAATCAGCCAGCAATCTGCGCATAAACGGGCGAAACTTTGAGGAGCTGAACCGGGAAGAACAAGGTACGCGGTTCTGCTCTTGCACTCGCCGCCCTTCTCTGACACCCTGCTACGCGTCACAGGTGGAATCGAGTCATTCGACGAGGGCCTTGACCGGCACATCTGGTCACTGTCGGACCAAAGCCTGCAGTGGGACGGCGAAATCGCGAAGAAGCGACGCGAGAAACCACGGGAGATCCACCGGCTCATGACAGAGCTTCTGGAGACACAGCACGCTGTAGACGAGCAGGAAGCTCAGGAGTACGCTGGCATCGAAGCTGCAGAAGAGACTCTGCCAGACTGTATGTTTTCTCGCATGCTTGACTCCAAAGAAATTCTAACAGACCCCTGTTGTGACAGTGCCAGACCAGACCTACGCGAACGTGGAGGAAATCTCAAGGGCGACGTTCGCGGTTGCGGAAGAATTGCGACAGGTGCGTGATGAGCTCGGCTGCTTCCACCGCATCTCTCTGACCGTCTCTACAGAGTGTGGCCGTACAACGCGAGCGTACTGGAAGGCTCAAAGTGGTCGCCGCCGAAATTAAAGCATTGAAACCATGACCCGCATCCATTTCTTGTTGGGCCTATCCCGTATTAAAGCTCTGCCCACGCTCCTTACTCCGTGTATAATATACTTTGAAGACTGGTACAGCGATCTTACCTGTGAAGTCTTTCCTTGACACCGGGTGTGAGCAGAGCAGATGTTGGGGGAACAGAACACGCAGCAGGAATGAGAGAAAACTGGCATACACACAAGCTATGAACCGCGGTAGCCACCACGACCGCCACCACGACCGCCACCAAATCCACCTCGTCCCCGCGAGCCTCCAAATCCGCCTCCGAAGCTGCCTCCTCTTGGTGCACCGCGTCCTCCTCCTCTGCCGCGAGGTGCGCCGCGACCGAAGCCACCGCCGAAGCCGCCACGACCTCCTCGTCCCGGAGGGCCTCCGCGACCGCCGCGTCCGCCCATGCCTCCGCCACGTCCCCCTCTTTTCTCTGCCAAACACGATCAGTAAACATCGCGAGATACCCTTCAGGAACAAAATACGTACTGACGCCTGTGAGACCCGGACAATGAGCACATGATATACGCAGTAGTGCAAGGAAGAGACTCACCGCCCACTGCTTTAGGTTTAGGCAGGAACCGGTCGATAGGAAGGAGCTTTTCGCCGCTAATATACACCTTGTCGCCCTTTTTAAAGCTGCTTGCGACCATGCCGTCGCCCATCTTGACCGAAAAGTAAACTTCATTGATGGGCCCAAGGATCTCGTCCACCTTGCCGATGACGCTTTTATTTTGAAGGTAGATAGGAGCGTTGAAGTGTGGAACCTTGTCCGGCATAAGTGACGAGCAGAGCATCTCGTCCTCCACGGCGTGGATGAACGAGCCCATCT
This sequence comes from Ceriporiopsis andreanae CBS 279.92, assembly GCA_001969225.1. Classification (NCBI taxonomy): domain Eukaryota; kingdom Fungi; phylum Basidiomycota; class Agaricomycetes; order Polyporales; family Meruliaceae; genus Ceriporiopsis; species Ceriporiopsis andreanae. Next base: position 8,389 of record ALYI01003559.1, read on the forward strand.
CTGCGGAAAGCAGACCGAGATCAGATGAATATATGTTAGTTAGGCAGGGAACGACTAGCCTAGTACTGTTTCTGGTGGGCCCATGTCACGCTGCTGGAACCCTCCCCGTCCGCCGAATCCGCGTCCTAGTGCAATACCACGACATGAGTATGGATGATACGCCCCGAGTTCAAGAACGTACCTCCGCCGCGCCCGCCTCCGAATCCTCGTCCTCGACTCATGCTAAAATATGACCGAGGTGTATAATAAAGGAGTGACGGCGTAAGTGGGCCCGAGAGATGTGGTCGGTCGACCTTTTGGTTCTGTGTGCAAGCTCGCAGGCGGCAAAAGCAAGTTTGCAGGTTCTCGGAGATCCCCGAGCGCCGGTTCAGATGCGCGTCGCAAGCTCGCAGGCGGCAAAAGCAAGTTTGCAGGTTCTCGGAGATCCCCGAGCGCCGGTTCAGATGCGCGTCCGACTCTTGTCCTCGACCTCCAGCTAAATACGCCACAGTATCTCTACCATGACCTTCAGACATTATTCAAGCACTCATATATGAGTCTATTCTACAACACTATCTGAGCATTGAGACCACAGCCACGCCGCAAGTATCAGCGCCACTACTCGTTCGACATTCCGCAAGTAATGACACAGAGTCTGACTCTTATTCGGTGGAAGTGAGTATTCTTCAATGCTAACTTCATCGTGTACTTAGCAAGCGATAGGCGTACCGTAAAACGTACTGTCTTACGCATAATCTATGGCGTGCTTGTTCTTATCGCCGACACTCTCGAAGACGTATTCTGGCCTCGTCGACGAAGCGCAGTTCGACCGCCAGACAAGGTATGTGCTTATACAATGTTCATATTACAGTTGTCTGATACACTCGCAGGTCTATGAAATTGAGTCATGGGATGATATTACTATATACAGGGCGCTCGATGAAGCTGCGCGGAACGGTCACAGCCTTCCCTCTATCGACGGTCAATCTGGCGAACCAACGACTTACAAAATCGGCAAGGACGTTGTCATCAAGATGAGCTACAGCGTCGCCTTGGACGCACCTCTGTTCTGCCACGAAGCCGCGACAATGGACCTTGTCAGAGCCCGCACCACCATTCCAGTCCCGCGCGTCCTGCGCATCCTGAACGAAGACAACCTGCAGCTCTATGTAGTTATGGAATTCGTGGAGGGCCGGCAGCTTCATCATGTGTGGCCCAAGCTATCAATCTGGGCTAAGCTACGGACTGCATGGACGCTGCGTGGCTACATACGACAGCTGAGGGCGCTTCATTCCACGCAGCCCGGTCCCCCTTCCAGCGACCCACTGCTTTGCGAGGGCCATATTTTCAATGACTGCCTTCGCGGGTCCTTCGTAGACCAAGGGGCGCTGGCTACCTATTTCCGCGGTTACATAAACAACTATCCCTTATCGCGGCCCACTCGCTACGATCCATTCCGGCTCGATAGACCGTTGGTGCTCACTCATTCCGATCTTAACATGCACAATATCCTTATCGGAGATGATGGAAAGATCTGGCTTGTTGACTGGGCATGGTCGGGCTTTTACCCCGACTGGTTCGAATATGTTTCCATGGCTATGGCTAACGACGGGGGTTCTTTGCTTTCATTTCGCAGGTGTATACCTTTCATAGCAGACCCGTTCGTTACAGAGGAGACCTGGATCAGCGGCACCCTATGATGTTTCGCCTACATTGTCGCCGTTGCAAAATTTCATCGTCATCATAGCTAGCACAGAACTAAAGGCTGTTGACGGAAGTGGCTGCGGTCATAGGCTTTCGGCCACGAATACTAGGTGCTTTAAGATACGGGCACTTTTCTCCCTGAAAATGAGGCAAGCATTAAATAATCCCAGCTTGTAGCGGCAAAAGCATGTTTGCATGTTTCGGAAGTACCCGAGCGCCGGTTCAAATGCGCGTCCGTCCGACGTCGTCTCTTGTTTGTCCTCGACCTCCAGTTGAACGCGCCACAATATCCCTGCCTGATCTCGATACACTGGCTGAGAATTCATCTGTACGTTAATCTCCCAACAGCATCAAGAGTATCAGTCTCACAGTGTCGCCGCAAGTTGCAGCGCCACAACTCGATCCGAGATATCTCTCAAGTAGTAATGGCGCAAAGGCGGACACTCGTTTGTTGGAAGTGAGCATTCCACATCCTTACTTTATCGTGTACTTAACAAGCGATAGACGTGCCGCACAGCGCGCTCTTGTACGCATGATCTACGGGGTGCTTATCTATATTGCCGACACTCTGGAAGACATATTTTGGCCCCGTCGTAGAAGCGCAGCTCGAGCGGAGAAGGTATGTGCTTGTAACATACTCCTGTTGCAGTCCGCTGACGTGTTAGCAGGCGTACGAAATCGAGTCATGGGACGATGGCGCCATCTTCGAGGCATTCGGGGAAGCTGCGCGAAACGGACACACTCTACTCTCCGTCGATGATCAATTTTGCGAACCATTGACTTATAAGATTAGCAACGAAGCTGTCGCCAAGCTGAGCTACCACGTCAACTTGGATGGCCCTCTGTACTGCCACGAAGCCGCGACGATGGATCTAGTCAGAACCCGCACCACTATTCCTGTCCCGCGTGTCCTGCGCGTCCTGAACGAAGATGGTACGCAGCTCCTTCTAATCATGGAATTCGTGGAGGGACGGCAGCTTCATCATGCGTGGCCCAAACTCTCGTTGTGGTCCAAGCTACGGATCGCCTGGACGCTGCGTGGCTACATACGGCAGCTGAGGACGATTCACGGCACCCAGCCCGGCCCTCCTTCTGACAGTCCACTGCGGTGCGAAGGCCATCTTTTTGATCAAGGCTTTCGCGGGCCCTTCGTAGACCAGGCGGCACTGGCTGCCTATTTCCGCAATTGCATCAGCAACCTTCCCTGGTCGCGGAAATTCACTCGTTACGATCCATTTCAGCTCGACGCACCGCTGGTGCTCACCCACTCCGACATAAACATGCACAACATTTTAGTCGGAGATGACGGGAAAATCTGGCTTATTGATTGGGCTTGGTCAGGCTTTTTCCCCGATTGGTTTGAATATTCGTCCATGGTCATGGCCAGTGATGACTGTCCCCTTTCATTTCGCAGGTGCATACCTTTCATAACAGACCCCTTCGTTACAGAAGCGACTTGGCTCGGCGGCACGCTATAATAATTCGTCTACATTGTCGTCGTTACAAGTGCCGTCGTCGATGCAGATTATTCATGCAGTGCCCGCCTCATTAATGGGGAGAAAAGTACCCTTATCTTCAGGTATCCAGAACTCGTCCCCCAAAGCCTCTCTGATCGCAGCGACCTCCTTCAGCAGTCTAGCGAGTGAGCCCTCGGCGATATATCCACTACTTTCCAGATAAGAGATGACGTGCTTGCACCAGTGCAGACATCCGCTGCCGTCGCTGTTGTATTGATAACGATGAAAGCCGTTCTTCTCGATGAGATCGATGAAGTCGAGAGGGGTCATCGTCTTCAGAAGTGGGCATCTGACAGCATCGATGTCCGATTTCGTTTTTGACGATACTTCGTACGGTTTCGAACTGACTCTGCGGACATTTATCAGCATCAGCGACAATCAAAGCCCAGGAGATCTTCACATACATAACATAAGCATCTAAAGCTGGCGAACCATCTTGCCGAGCAGTGTCAAATGCAACTGTCTGGTGCGCGACACGGCTCGTCACTATTGTGGCGTAAGAGACACTAGCGTCAATGCGCCAATGTAGAATCTTGTTGTTGTTATCAGGATGGCGTAGACCACCTGGAATAGCAACGGGCGTAATGCTGCTGATTCTGAGTTGACTATGGTTACCCCAGATTCCAGATCTGTCTACCACAAGCGCAGTTGTCTAAGGGATATTAGGACACCTCAGCTTTGTACGGAAAAGGCTTATCGCTCACCATGATTCAAGGAGTCGAAAAAGCGGTTGAGGCTCAGGGAGGGATTATACAGAGCCAGATACACAGCTGTGTTCTTGTCTTTGAGCCTCGTACGGCCGTGCTTTTATGGTCTAGAGGGGCGCCAACCCACCGGCCTTGACCGTGACTACACTGGCATTGTGAAGTTTCTCAGGCATCCTAAACGAATGCCGTGGGACCAGATAACACGATGACTCGTTCTCTGACTCACAAAGCGGTGGGAAAGCTTTGGTCTTATAGGCAGCGAGGATCAGAATGCGATCAAATTGTGGCGAGAAAGGAGACGTGCACAACAAAGTCTTTCGTCTGCTCTCGGTTCCTGCTACATCAAGTCAGTAATGTAAACAGGCTTGTAGTATTCTTCAGGTCGTACACTCACAGCCTGCATGCAACCAAACCTTGCCTTGCATCTCGTTCCAAGGAGGAGACCGTCCCAGTTCTAGTCTCATCAGGGCATCATCGCAGTAGTAATGGCTGACCTCCGCATGATCCGTCTCTCTACGTCAGCACATGGTACTAAAAGCAGCGGACACGATGAACAAAACTTCCTACTAGAAGGAGCTAAGCCCATGTGTTTGTCTCGAAATGTCACTGACTCGCGAATTCAGCCGCAGGTCGGAAGACGGGGGTGCATTCAGTAATTCAACACGTACATCAGGGGCAATTCTGGCATGTTGATGCCAAGGTAAATAGCGGTGCTATGGGTGTGGCGCACGGTGGCTCCCACATATTACGAGAGCCTCTTGTAGTGGCAAACATTGTTGCCTATGTGTGTCATCCAGTAAAGTTAGAACGCTAGATAAACATAAAGTGCAAGACATACAACGTAACTAGGCATGGACACCCACACTGCGTGCAGCGTGCCATCCATCGGCATCGATGAATGATCATCAGACGCGCAATCCTAGTACACGGGCGGTGCATATTATTGACGACAGCACGTGCTGCGGTGTATCCCAATTCAAGAGGAGAAGAATAGAGTTAGGCTAATGGTGTTGATACAATATTGCTGTAAACAGAGTCAAAATTAGTTTCTGAAGGCCGGTTATCATTTAACATCTGGAGGATCCCAGACCTATTGTTTCTAGGACTTCGGCGGATTGTGGCTGCGCGTCCGAGGGTGAACGTGAACCCGTGGCCGCAACGGGCCGGCCCGCAGTCTCTCTAAGGGACCACCGTGCTCAGAAAGAGATTGACAAAGTAAACAACAAAATGACTCGCCCGGGACTGTTTCTGGTGAACCAATGTTACGCTACTGGAAACCATACTCTCCGCTGAATCCGCGTCCTAGTGCACAATGTAAGTAAGTATCGGCGTAGAATGCCAATGTAACCACGTGCTTCCACCGTGCCCACTACATAAGTTTCATCGCCTTCGACTCAAGTACGGCTGAGCTGTATATCAAACTTGGAGACGCAGTGTTAGTAGGTAAAGTAGGCCCAATAGTCGGTCAACGTCAAGTCAACGTTCACTTAGCCTTGAGGCCTTGAGTAGCGGACTACCGAGTTGAGCATAAGTGGCGTGTCGATGCAATAGGTTGGTGTCTGTCTACCTTACCCACTTTGAGATGGAAATCGTGCGACTAAAGCCAGCGAACGTGCAGTCGTGATTGTAGTTTGACCGCGGGTGCAATTGAGAGGTGGCGGTGAGACAGAAAGGTGTTAGACGCCCAATATCGAGAAAGGGTTTGTGCTCTACGGCCGTGGAATTGATATTAGTGACATGCGCGTTCTAGATATGAGGATACGACACCTACTAGTAGTCGTCTGTCCGCGAGAGCAGCTACTGTGGACGGCGAAGAAAAAAGCAGCACTAGCAGGTCTTCTCACTCATCAAACTTCCGCGCTGAGTCGCCTCGCAATTTTGTATGCATAGGCGTCCACTGGGAATAAGTACGGTACTGACACATCATCCACGTATGTCCACGATCTGAACGAAACCCGAAATTATCAAAAAGTGTCCAGTGCAAGAGCCAGAGGCAACCTTCAGGTGGGAAGGGTAGGTTGCGCTGATGGGGAAGAGTCCAAATGCGGAGCAGAGGGTTCAGACCGGTCAGCATAGGGAGGAGGTAGCTCCTGCACGGTTCCAGCACCTCCGTCATGATGTTGAATGATAACGTCTGGTTGGGCATCAGAGTCGAGTGGAACACTCAGCAGCGGTGTCGGAACGTTGTGCGCTTGAGAGGGGTCCACCGATCTTTGTAGTGCAAGACCTGTCGTAGAGAGATACGCGTCGCTTCTCGAGGCTTCGAGTGCCTCTCGACGTTTCGAAGATCCTCCGGACAGTGACGTGGACGTCGCGCCGCTTGTCGACGAAGGGGCGATGTCTGTAACGGAATATGAGGATGCGGTATGTGAGCCCCGTGCCCAATGAGGTGCACGCGCAATGGAGGGATCATCTTGGCCCGGTAGAAGCGGTGCAAACTCTTGCCCGAGCCGATTCAATGATCCAGCGGCGGATGTTGCAGATTTGTAGTCTGCAAAGCTGGGCGGTGGCGAGCCAAGTTCTCGCGTGTTCGCAGTGCTGTAGGTGTGTCCTGCGTAAGATAGCGGGCGAGGTATTATGTCCTGGCCGTCGTGGTCGTCTCGTTCGTCCCAAATCCCTTCTCCTTCTTTATCCGCTGGCTTTCGCCTCATGCAGAGCCAGAGCGCAAGGCTAAGACCGAGGATGACGGCCACACCGAGGCCAACCGCAAGACCCACGATAAGCGGCATGTGCTGTTGGTGCTTGTCTGGCTGTGTTGTGGGTTGAGGGCCTCCTGATGTCGTATTGGGGTTCTGCGCAGTCGGTGTTGGAGAGCCGGAAAGTGGCAGTGCGGATAAGGAGGCGGGAGAAGATCCCGAACTCGACTCCAGACCCGTGCAGGCCGTGTTGTCCGATCCCGCAGTCTGTATGACATTTGACGAGACACCCCATTGACCTGAACTACAAAAATTGTCAACGTACAGACATAGTATAATCGTTGATATGTCTTACGCGTCCACTACAGAGGCTGTCAAGGAGCGGCATTCAACGTTCGCAAGAGTGAAGAAAACTGATGTTTGCTTACCCATCAATTGTCCGTTGGGATTGGCGCGGTTGATATACGTGAAAAAGTCGTCGCCATCTCCCATGGTCGCGTTCGTGATGACTTGAGAGTTTAGAGCCGATAGTACGACAGTATACGGTTTCTGCCCGTTCTCGATAGACAGCCCCCAGGGCTTGCACGTCGCCAGAGGGTTCGTGTCGTTCGGATGAACGGACGCCAATGATGACGCCGGCGGGGAGGGCAGGCACGACGTATCACTCCCCGCTAGCATCCCCGTGTGAGCGCGTTGAGAATATTAGGCAGAGATCTAGTGTAGTACGCACCATTCACCGTGTAAAGAAACGGGTCTATACCGCCAGCGTTTCCTTTCGAGTCGACTATGGTGATCATGAGCGTTGATCCTATAGTCGCGTCAGTTACACCAGTCCGCCGTGAATGCAACGGGAAGTAGATACCTTCTTTATGGTTGACGATCCAGCTCAGGTTGTTGGGATCGGTTCCTACCAGCGAGGTTGTCGGGATCCCGCTGGGCTCGAAAGCGATAAGGTAATATGGCGGTACGCTGCCGAATGTCGCGGGAGGTTGTGGTGGGTATAGCGCGATTTGCTCCGGCTGGCATTCTGTAAGTTGTGATCCCGAGAGCTGGAAGGTACGGCACGTCAATAAATTCCCGTAGAATACGCCCACAACTCACCTTCGAAAATCCCCATGTGAAACCAGAGTCCGCTGCGACCTCCCTTGCCAGAATGGCGACAAAGCACAGAATGCAACCCAACATCAACGTCCCGCGACCAGAGTGAAGTTGTTATAAGTTAAGCGTCTGAATAGAGAGAAAGATCGAAAGCAAAAGTCCGAAAATCAAATAAGAAGACAGAAAGAACAGAATTGAACGAACAGTGGGCGAGAAATAGGGAGAGGCACGTAAGCGAGAAGTGAGGGGGAGAGTAATGAGATATCCCTCGCTCGTGTGTACTGCCCAACCACGGCCATCAATGATGACGCTGCCGCAATCAACGATGGTCTCCATACAGTGCAGTGCGAGCGCGGGATCTAGCCGGTAGCCATAATAATGTGGCGCATATCTCATGTGAATGACACCGCCATGATGTGGAGTCCTAGATGCAAGCCTATAGAAAGCAGAACAAAGTCATCAGAGAAAAGCCTTGCCAGACGTTCAAAACATACCAATGTGCGTCGAGTGAAAAAAAAAATGGAGACAAGGAAGCTTTGACAGATGTGAGTACATCATCATTGCAAACCGCGTAATTTGTCCATCAAACTCTAAAAGTAGCTGGACACGATAGCTGTACTGGTGCGCGGTAAGATAAAACATGACGAGAGCGACAGAGACTATTGATGTCGAGCGTGAATGTCAACATGTGTATAGTAGAGTAGTCCAGGGGTATGTTGCAGAGACCGTTAGTAGGATAATGAGCCCATGATCGTAAAAAAGTACAATGCCGAGAAGCGGTGAGTATCGCATCCGAATGTCCAGATATCTGCGCCGGAGAGTATGTGCGGAATACCGTCAAGTGGGCGGCTTCCTAGGGCGAGCAAGCAGGGCCCTTGCTGAGGGCTGTGGTTGTGGATCGCTGAGCCTGGATCCCCCGGCCTTCTCAGGCGTTGCCATTGGAAGTGCCCGCGAAGGAGGTTGCTCGGGAGGATATTGGTCGGAATAGGGCGGCGGGAGCTCCGACACGACAACACTGGCCGCGCCGCCATCTCGGTGCTGAACAACGACTTCTTGCTGGACGTATGGTTCAACAGAGCCAGGAAGCAGCGCTTGGTCGTCGTCATCGTGCGGGGCCCGTGCGTACTGCGTCCGTCTTCTTCTGTACAGCCAGACGGCGATACTGAGGCCGACGAGAGTGAGGGCGCATAGACCGATCACGACCCCTACGATAAGCTGAGTGTGTCGACGCTTCTCGGCATCCGCGGCGTCGGCTTCTTCTTGTTGGATCTCGGCGGCGGTCTTGGATGAGGTGACGAGGCCAGGACAGGCTGTGTCTGACGAGCCTTTCGTCTTTACTACATTTGACGAGATGCCCCACTGGCCGGACCTGAAAAGGGCGTCGATCAGACATTCGGTGCACCAGGCAGTTCAACTTACGCGTCAACCACGGATGCTAGACAAGAAGGTCATTTTGCGTGCGCGACGGGAAATATATATACGACAAGACGTACCCATCATTTGGCCGTTGGGATCTGCGCGATCGATATATGTGACCACGTCGTCATCGCTGCCCATGGTCACGTTTGTGATGATAATGGAATTTAGGGCGGAGAGCACGACGGTATACGGTTTCTGTCCATTGACAATGGTAAGCCCCCAGGGATCGCACGTGGTTAGAGCGTCCGTGATGTTCGCTTGCACTGAGGCTAGTGTCGACGCCGGTGCAGTGGGTAGGCAAGAAGTGGTATCTCCGGCTGCATTTACGCGTCAAGTACCGCGAGCATCGAAAAGAGCGACATCACATACCGTTCACCGGAAACATATTCGGCGCGACTCCCCCAGAACTTCCATTCGAGTCGATCACGGTAAGCATAAGTGTCGATCCTACGGTATCGTCAGTCCAGCTGCCAAGATCTAGCTGAGTCTTTGCGACATACCTCGTTTGTGAATCGCTTGCCATGATAGGTTGGCTGGATCGGATCCCACCATAGTCGTCGTCGGTACACCACCAGCCTCAAAAGCCAGGAGATAGTATGGCGGTACACCGAGCGCTGTAGTGTCGTTGGTAGACAAAGACTCTACGACTATGGGTACAGTCTGGCATTCGTCGAATTCCTGTTCAAGAAACTGCGCGCCATATGGTCTGGATATTAGTTTTTGTACGCTCAAAAACGGCTGTCTACGTACCTTGGGCCCGAAATTCCACTGAAAAGCGTGATCTACCCCAGCTGCGATCTCTCCCGCCGCTCTCGCCACTATGAGTCCCACTATAAACAGAATGTAGGCCGTCATCGTGATGTGCACGATCGACAAACGGAGGCTTGATCTGAATAAGAGTTGACGATCAAACTGGTCTCGAGATGGAGGTCACAGACAGCGGCGGTAGCGAGTGGAATTGAATTAGAGTACGCGACTCAGTCGCACAGGGTGGTAAGGAAAACGCGAAAAGATGAATGAGGCGCAGGAACGCGACCGAGTCGCTCGACAGCAGGGAGTTTGTGTGCGGGTGCAAGCTGGGTCGCAACAGAGTTGGGACAACAAGACGACCTGCAAACGTCCAGCGTGCAAAATGACAACCACATTTCGGGAGCGGATGACTGCGTGTCAATGTCTAAAGCCGCCATCAATGATATTCTCACCGCCCTAATGATATCTCATCGGGTGCCTGTGCCTAGGCGAAGAAGCGATAAAGCTGTGCATTATGCTCTGTACTGCGCGGATTTGACCTGGCGGAGAGCGCGAGTTGAGGCAATGCAACACGAGAGGGCCAGCATCAAAGTATTGGAGGTAGAGAGTCTCAAGATGGAGGGCGCGGGTGGCGGTACTCAGAGAGAAGTGTGCTAGCCGCGCGAGTCCGGTTCCGGCCTGGCACTAACGCTTTGTGTACGCTACATCGAACATGCACGGGCCCACGACCAAACTTTCATTATGTCTATAGCTGTTATCGGTCCATTGCGAAGTTGACTCGCAATCATGGTGTAAAAGGAAACCCTTGCGACACGCTGAGCCCTATATGTTAATGCCGGGAATTTACTGCGGGAGACTGCGAACCACAAAGCAGAATGATCCTATCTAGATAGGGAGCGGGAGAGAACGACGAGCGAAGCCTTAACAAAGTGGACCGCAGAAGGGCCAGACGCCTCGTTCAACTGTGGGACAAGATATATGACCGTCACGTAGGACTAGGCAAGATATGCGACGGCGTTCTCTGAGGCATTAGCCTCCCCGCAAGCGTAGAGATGGATGCACTGCCAGAGAGTACAAGTGTCTTGACTCAAATGTCGTCAGCTTTGCTGCCTCGCGGTAAGCCGTATGCCTGGAGAACGTGATGACGGCTTACAAACCGCTGAACCTGTATGCGCTCGGCATGACCATCCTCGCTAAGCAAATAAACGTCCGGTGGCAAGTTCTTGATGGACGGAGCGTCATACCGCACGGCAAACAAGAGTTCTTCGCCACCGGAGCGCAGCCACTGCGATAGATGGTACCCAGATCCCGAACGCTTCGGCCCCGCGAGGATTTGCCGGTGGGAAAGCGACACAGCCCAAGCGTTGATCGGTTCTGCGTCGAGATAGAGGGTCCGTGAACTGAGTATACATTGCTGGAGGATAAATGTCCAAATACAGGACCGTGAAATTAGTATACAGGACGGAGGACGTCTGTTAAGGAGACAGCGCGCGAAAGGCGACACCACGAAGTCATGGCAGTCCGATGCGGCGAGGAGAAGGGTGAACGAAAGGTGTTAATCATGACGAAGGAGGACGTGGAGAGGGAGCGTCTGAACGTGACGGAGCGTCTAATCGTGGAGGGTCGTCTGAACGTTGAGGGTCGTCTGCGCGTAGAGAGTCATCTGAACGTGGGGGGTCGTCGGAATGTGGAGGGTCGCTCGAGCGTGGAGGGTCGTCTGGAGTCGTAATCGGAGAAGGTGGCTGCATAGAACGTCGATTCCGATCGGCATATGGTGGAGGAAGCTCCTGCACGACACCGGCACCTCCGTCTCGATGTTGTATAATGATGTCCGGTTGAACATCGGGATCGAGCGGCCCGCCAAGCAGAGACGCCGAGATAGTGCTGGGCCGAGTAGGCCGTGGGGACGCAGGAAGCCCCCGCAAGGACGCGAGAGAATTTTGCGCTGATGGGCTCCGCGAACCGGACGAAAGATTGCCTCGTGAGGCTTCGAGCGCCTTTCGGTACCGCGAGGACCCTGAGGACGGAGATGTCGGCGACGCGCTAGTTGCTGCAGTCGGCGAGGAGCCAGTAGCAGAGGTCGACCCGAGATGGTCGGTACTCCTCCCTCGACCTTGGGCGTTGGCGATTTCGCGGTCGAAGTAGACCGGTGGTAGAGGGGTGACCTCTAACGAAGGTCCGTTTGGCGATGATGTGAAGACGGACACCTTCGAGTCTGGCGAGGCGAGTGGTGAGGTTCCCACCTCTCGCATGTTTGCGGCGGCCTCTGACTCTGTATAGGGCAGCGGACGCGGAGTGGTGTCCTGGCCATCCTGGATGTCCCATACACCCCGTTCATGCTCGGACTTCCGCCTCCTGTACAGCCAGATAGCGAGGCCTAGCCCCAGGATGATGGGAACGCCAAGGCCAACTACTAGACCCACGATGAGTCGCGTACGTCGACGGTTGTCTGCGTCCGCTACGGCATGCGCCGCGTCAGCTGCTTCCTGCTGAATCTCGGCGGTCGTTTTCGACGAGGATACGAGGCCGATGCAATCCACGTTTGTCGATCCGGCCGTCTTTGTGATGTTAGATGAGACGCCCCATTGACCGGAGCTAGATTGTGGGTTAGTTGCAATCCCAAAACATGTAGTACTCGGACTGCTTACGCATCGACTACAGAGGCTGCAGGGATATCTGATTAATGCGAGAGCTCCTAAGAAACATCATGAATAAACCTACCCATTAGCTGTCCGTTCGGATCCGCGCGGTCGATAAATGTGAATACGTCGTCATTCGTGCCCATGGTAGCGTTCGTGATGACTGGGGAGTTCAAGGCGGATAGCACGATGGTATATGGCATTTTCCCACCCTTGATGGTGAGCCCCCAGGGTTGGCATGTGGTCAGCGTGTCCGTGACGTTCGGATGCACAGACGCCGGCGCTGTCGCGGGCGCAGCGGGCAGACAGGACGTGTCACTCCCAGCTATGATGTCCGTGAGCCTATCGCGAGCATTCGTCGACGAAGTGACTCACCGTTCATGGTGAATGGCATTGGAGCGACGCCGCCAGTACTTGCGTTGGAGTCGATAACGGTCAGCATCAGTGTTGACCCTTTATGCACGTTAGTAGCGTGATATAGGTGGGATGCAGGGACTCACCTCGTTTATGGATGGCCTGCCATGACAGGTTATTTGGGTCGCTGCCTATCATGGTCGTAGTTGGGATGCCTCCGGCCTCGAAAGCGATGAGGTAGTACGGCGGCACGCCGACCGCTGCAGTATTGTTGGTGAACAGCGACTCGACGAGAAGCGGAAGCGTCTGGCATTCCGTGAAGTCTTGGTCGACAAACTGTGCCAAGACGCGTAAGCTGCCGTCCGCGTTGGACAATGGCATACTCACGTTGTTTGCAAACTTCCACTGGAACAGATGATCCCCCCTCGCCCCCACCGCCAGCAGAGCAACCGCGCACAGTATCCTGCCCAACATTCTGCGCCGCAGCGGATGGTCGGCCTGGTACACGCACGCAATGAACGTTGAGCCACGAAGTCGGACCTGGACAGAGGGCGGAAGGAGGAGGACGCGACAGACTCGAGGTCGCAATCGAAGGGTGACTCAGGAAGGGAAGCGGAGAAGGAAGCTCCAAGACCTGCTGGGAGGTAATATAGTGCGAGGCAGTGGCGATTGCGAATGACCAAACTCAATGTGGTGGATAGCCGACAGCAAGGTGACGGCGCCTCGCTTAGCGAATGATTGGGTGCCTCGCGTACCGCCGCTTCTATGGAGTCCGACTTTGCGCGGCGAGCTAGCTCTAATCTGTAATCGCCCGTCCCAGGAGTGATAGCACAGAAACGTATACCTCGCAGCCCTGCTGCAGCGGCAGAGTGCTTGAACTTAGAGGCCTGTAACAACAGGGCAAGGGCATGAGAGGTAGGTGGGATTGAAAGCGGAGGTACTGACCCGTGGGTGGCAACTTAAGCAGAAGGCGGTGATCGCGTAATCGCGTCGATCCGAAGAACTGGGTCGCTGATTCCTAGAATCCTTAGGATCCTACGGCAGCGAAAGATACGGTCGCCCACTGCGAGTGGTAGCTACTCCCGCGCAGCCCAAGGAAAGGCAGTCGACACGACTACGGAGAGCCGTCGGGCGGTCAACAGCATCAAGCTATGATCTTGGGATGGCATCATCTCAACCCAAATCACTGCGCGCACTCAGAGCGCACTCCAGTCCAGCTCGGCGCTGTACAGCTGCCGCGGTATCGCCAAACCTTCGCGCCGCGGCCAAGCTTGGCCTGGGCTATGACGCTTTCCCATGCAAGGTCATCCCAAACACCACGACTGGTCACAGCCCCGGACTCGTATGAGGATGTGCAGAAGCGCGTATGTGATGGAGAGATCTTGCGAGCAGATCCGGTCACTTGCTAATCACGTCGGTGGGTTGTATTGATCGTCGTTGACGGCACCGTAGAGGTCCTCTGCGACACGACACGAGCTTGATGTCGCGGAGACGCAGACGTCGTCGAATTGCTGCACAGGACCCTCTCTAAGTACGTGACCATGCACCAGAAAGCCAAGAAAATGCTCACCGAACACGGCCACAAACATATGGCAGGGGAGGACCTAAGAGGGTCAGACCCATGGACACGGAAGGCGTTACTATGATGTCTTGACGTTCATCGCCGAAACATAACAACACCTCCCTCTATGTGGTGAGGAGATGGTCGCTTCCAGATCCAATCCATTCTCGTTCGCGCCGCGCAAAAGCAGCCAATGCCCTGCTTGTACGCGAGTGGCGAGCTTGGGTCCTACCGCTCATCAGTAAAGAATTCTGATCTTTCCAAGCGCGTCGCACCTGATGATGACCTGTAGAAACATAGCAACGCTCGCAGTTGGTGGCACGCGGGGAGTCGCTCATAATCGCTCGCGCGAGCCCTGCTTATGGCTTAGTGGACTCTTCTGTCTAGAGAGCATTAAAAGGTACGCGTGAGTGAACGTGAGGTTGATAGCTGGATGTCACTCACGCCAGAATTCCGTTCATACAGATGCACCGCAAGCGAACTAGCCCTGAACAACCAAACTAACCTCGAAATGATGGTGTTGAGGCATGCATACTGGATCTAGTGAGACGCACGCATCTGGGGCGACAAGATGGAGATGTAAAGAGTCATGTTGCTTGATTTGATTCGAGGCGTGCGACTGTTGTACAGTAGTAAACGAGATCTGCGCGTTGCAAGAGTTCCAGATAGAATCCTACGGAGCTAGAGTTGAAAGCGAGCAGAGAGTAAGCAGAGAGAACCCAATGTCATCACTGGGTCGCTAGCTCGTGAATTTCACTCCTAAAAACAAGTCAAAACAGAGAAAATTGACACTAGTGTTATACGCAATTTAGACTGACGAAATTGTAGAATAAAATTTTAATTGAGCCTCCATTAATGTCTTCCTAAAATCTGGAAGTGAAGTTCCTGTGATTTATTTTCAGTTTCTTTCGATTTTGGTTCACGGATTTTGGACTGACAAAAGTGGTCGTAAAAATGTGTTCTCCGTTTTATACTTGCACAAAATCCCGACAAAATCACGGAGTTTTGTGCACAATTTGGAAAGATGGCAAAACCGACCCAAAAACATAACATGTGGTCTATTATTTTCTCTCAAAAAACCCCGGAAAAAATCATTGATATTATTGGGATTTTATCGCTAATTTTGATTCCCAATTTTACGGCATGAAAGAACAAACAATTTTGAAAGCCTTGATTTGGTATTTTCCTCAAATTTTTACCACCGAAAAAACATACCCTAGGCGCCCAAGAAAAAACAGTAAATACGCTGGCTGAAGAGTCTCGTGAGACTCCTCAGAATCCTTAGGCTCGCCGGTATGGCATCAGACTCGTCGGTATGCTCGGACTACGTTGAGTGTCCCGTCTCGCTGGCCTTGGCACTCGTGCGTTCCGTGGGACCTGTTCCGCGCCGGCACGCAAGCGCCCTTACATTGGCCTTTGTTCGGTAGCCTCTCGAGACTCTTCAGTATCGAGGCTCGCTAGCCGTCAGACTCGCTGGTATACTCAGACTATGCTGCATGTCCTGTCTTCCCACTGGCCTTCAGGAGCGTTCGGGATACGGGCGCCCCGGCGTGCAAGCGCCTACACCGTTGCCGTCGCCCCAAGGTCGCCCGCCCTTGCACCCAACCGCCGTTCGGCTTTCAACTCTC